>JANHFL010003340.1:19524-31580 GCA_032468155.1 Oxyrhabdium leporinum
CTTCCTTCCTTCCTTCCTTCCTTCCTTCCTTCCTTCCTTCCTTCCTTCCTTCCTTCCTTCCTTCCTTCCTTTTATATTTCATATATTTGAATCACCTACCTGCCTTGAAGAGGGATTCTGGCTGATGTAGAATAAAACATCAAAATAGAAAACAGTATATGAAAATTAAAATGTTAATAATTCAAATTTTAGAATTATTTTTTTTTTAAAACTGTAAAAGCTTTTAAAGAGGCAAGAATAATTAAAACCTGTTAAAATTAGATGATAAAGGTGAAGAGAGGGTTTGCATGGCACCAACCAACCCCGTGTGCTTCCTTGGGCACCCCACGCAAAGCTGCAGAGCCATGTTTTAACTCTCTTTCAGAAGGCTAGGAGAATGGGGGGGGCCTGCCTCACCTCTGGGGGGAAATTATTCAGCAGAAAAGGCTTTCTTCCTAGACCCTTGCTGTTATAGGTCAATGCTTGTCAAACCTGGGTGAATTACACAAAATTGGGAAAAAGTGTTTTTTTCTTTGGGTAACGACCTATGAACAAATTAGGCGTCACAGCAGGGAAATTTAAAATTGCCATGTGTACTAAATATACATTTGAAAATCTCCAAAAGTATTCCTATGAAGATGAACATTGATGTAACTATCAAAGGTGACTTGTTAAAGTGACATAAAGATCATTCCAGCATATTATTTTCATAATGTAAGTAGTCCTCGAGTTACAACCATTCCTTCGGAGACCATTCAAAATTACAACTGTGTTCAAAAAAAGGGACTTGCAAAGTTCGCTACAACTTCCTAATAAGTGGTTTTGTGTAATTAAGGAAAATTGGGTAAGCTACTGGTATAGGTTTTGGGTTGGATCCAGTACAGATCATCTTGATCTAAATCTGTCATTGCCTGATGGGTTCCACATGTCTTGCCCAGAATGAAGAATTTAAGCCATGCTTGTTTAACTAGGAACGATTTGCCCCAAGTCTGGGAAACTAAGAATGATAATTATATAATTTAATGATTGAACCCTCATTTCCCCCTCTAAGATAATGAGGCTGCTTATATGGTTATTGAAAATTAGATCCCGAACAGAGAACTCCCTTCAAGAAGATACCAATAATAGTGGTAATATTATTATAATTGCAACAGAAACAATATATTATATTCAAGGGTATGAAGGTTACATTGCCTATAATTGAGGGAATCTTGTTAGACTTTTGTAAAAATTATGAATTATATTGATCATCAATAGGTATGTTACTAAAACAAGACTCTTCAATATAGAGTGTGATTTGCGCCCAAGAAATCTCACTGAATTTGGCACGAGACTAAAAACAGTCTATTGCTCAAAATCACTTCAAATATCATAAACTCTCGTTAATGAACAAGTACAGTTAACTGGTATTAAACTATTATTCTACACTGCAACAAATGGGGCTGGGAATCATTCTTCATTTGCTTATTTATTAAATATATATATATGCACCTCTGCATTGAACAATTATCACAATTGTCACGTTATTAAGGGACACTGGGAAAGATTCTGGTCTAAAACCAAATTGTAGAGGCAATCATGCAACTTTTTTTGACTGTGTTTAGCAAAATGCCGGCCTTTTATTTTTTTTATATTTCTGCTTTTATTGTATTTTAAGCCACACGGAGTCATTTCCAATAGTGAGATGGGCGGCATATAAATTTTATAATGAAATAAAGAAATATCAAACTTCTACCTGATTTCTTGTCGTCGTCACCCCCCCCCCCAAAAAAAATTATTCCTTTCCTACTGGACCAATAAATTTACCAGACACTGATTATCTTTTTTGTTTATAAACCTCGTAGAAGTGTTTTTGCGGTCAGAAGCTGGCCTTTTGCTACTGAATAAAAATAAACTTTCCCGCACCATTTTAAAGATCCACTCCTGAAGATTTATTTGCAGGGTTCCCGTCCAACCATAACTTCCCTGTTTGAATCAGATCCTAAACAAGACTGTATTTGTAAAGATGCTGCAGAAACATTCTATCATATTTGACAGACGTTTTATTGGAACAGCTTTTTATCTTTTTGTTTTTTTGACAGCATTCTCTAAATTTACAAGTTTATCCTTCCCCCCTCCCCCCCCCCAAATCTCTGCTGCGCTGATATTTTTACTTTTCGGTAAGTCAAAAACAGTTATGACCAAAAACAGCGCAATCCCCTTCTTTTTCCACCTCTCCAATATTTACAAAAGTTAGGAGGTGGGGGGGAAGGGCAAGCAATGATAGGGAGGGGAACCTCAAGCTTTCAAACCCCCCTTTCATTCCCCTAATATGCCCCCCTCTTAATTCTTTACGGATTATCCTCCCGGATGGTTTACCTTTTGCACACCTGCGCTCAGGTGAGTTGCTGCTCGCGTTTCAGCACGAAACTCCCTCCTTCAGCAGCAAACGCTCTGCCCAAACCCCGTCGCCAGTGCCGGATAAACTTCTCTTTTTGCAAACAGCATTGCGTTAATTGCAAAGCGCTAAGAGAAACGAAACAAAAATATATTAGATTTTTGCAAAAAGCATTAAAACTCCCGCCTGGGCAATTTAGCGCCGGACTTCGTGTTAGAAGAATTCGACCCAGACTGGAAAAGATGCTCTTTTGCATAGAGGCACCTCCTACTCCTTCCTCATTGGCTCTGCCGTGACGGATAATTTGCAGGAATGAATTACATTGGGGAAATTAAGTTAGTCTAGAGACTTTACGGACCGCCCCAAACCGGATGGCTTCTAGCCCCGCCCACAACGCGGGGTTTTTTATTTTATTTTATTTTAAAGGCAAAGCCATTTGCGGTCGGTTTGAAACCTGGAGTTTCATTCTCACGTGCGCGTGTCGGAAATGAGGTGTTTCTGAAAGCTCTTTGATAAAAACAGCTCAAGCACAGCGCAATCTGAAGGTTATTTTTTATTTTTTTTATTTTTTAATCTTGCATCGAAAGCAGCTGCCAGGAGAAAATTGTGATAAAATTGCTAGTGCAAATGGAAGAGTACGACAATCCCTTGTGTGTGTGAGATGGTGTTTATTTCGTTAGATGCGTGCAGCGTTATTCAATCCAATGCAATTGAATTTTAGCATTTGGCCAGTGATTGAATTAGAGTGGGTGTATACATTTTATCTGTACAACAGCCCTGTGAGGTAGGCTTGGCTAATAGAAATCACTCAACCATGGTTCATCGAATTGACCCAGTTGTGGGTTTGTGCGCGCAAAGAGCCAAAAAACTGTCAAATCCCACTTCTCCTAGCAGGTTGTGTGAAACAAGCCGTGGTGAAGCATCCCAAGTGGAGGAGCAGCTGAACCGAGTTTTCTCCCAAGGTCTTCTGAATCTCTGTCCCAGAGATGATCAGGGGCCTTTCAGAGCATCAACTTAGTCCAACAATTTCTGGTGAGCCATTTTTTTTCAGAAACACATTATTGAAATTTCTGTTAGAACAAAGGTATTTATTTGTTAGATTTATAGCGCGTTCGGGAACTCAAAGTAACAAACCATGGTTTCTTCTCTTATTTATTTGTTTTTTATTTTTATAAAGAACTCAAAAGTGACAAAAAAAATAGCTAATGCTCCTTCGTCCTCCTATTTTCCCCACAATCCTGTGAGGGGACTCGCCCAAAGTCACCCAAGCTTTCACGCCTAAAACAGAACTAGAACTCTTGGTCATTGGTTCAAAATCATCAGTTGGCTTTTGTGGGCAAAGCGGGACTAGAACTCACAGTCTCCCAGTTTCTAGCCTGGTACCTTAACCATTACACCAAACTGGCTATATTTTTCCTGATAAAAGTCCTGTAACACAGGTTGGACTAAGAGTGATCGGCCCAAAGCCACTCTTGGGGCCTTTCACAGTAGAATTACATTTGGACAACATGGTAAGTTTGTGTAGTTTGAAGTTAACCTGTTGTGTCTGATTATGTTGTCTGAAGCGGGATTAATGCCTGCTTTAGCACAGGGTACAAATGGATTAATGCACTCATCTGCACAGGTAATCCTCGGGTTATGACCACAGTTGAGCCTAAAATTTATGTTGCTAAGCGTAACGTTTGTTAAGTGAGTTTGTCCCATTTTACGGCTTTTCTTGCCACGGTTGCTAAGTGAATCATTGCACTTGTTCAGTTAGTAACGTGGTTGTTAAATGAATCTGGCTTCCCCCTTGACTTTGCTTGCCAGAAGGTCACAAAAGATGATCACCTGACCCCGGGACACTGCAACCGTCATAAAAGTGAACCAATCGCCAAGCATCCGAATTTTGGTCACGTGACCATGAGGATGCTGCAACGGTTGTAAGTGTGAAAAATGGTCATAAGTCAATTTTTTTTTCAGTGCCGTTGTAACTTTGAATGGTCACTAAATGAATGGTTGTAAGTCAAGGGCTACCTCTATGCTGCTCGGGGGACATCCTGTATGCATAGGGGATGGGAGTGGTAACAAGCATCGAAAGACAGAGAAAAGTTAAAAAGACACTTAGATCTTGGGGAAAATGTTTAAAAGGAAAAGAAACTTGTAAAAACCCAGCTTTGAAAATACAGGTAGGCCTCAATTTCACAACCATTGGTTTACTGACTCTTCAAAGTTATGATGGCACTGGAAAAAACTGACTTATGACCAGTCCTTGGACTTATAACTATTGCAGCACCCCTGGAGTCACAAAATTCGGGCCCCTGGCAACCAGTATAATAGATATATGATAGTTCCAGTGTCTCACTGTGATATGATGCCATTTGTGATCTTCCTAACAAAATTTCAACAAGCAAAGTCAATGGGGGAAGCCAGATTCGCTTAATGACTGCGGGCTGCACTTTACCATTACAGTGATTTGCTTAATGACCATGGCAAAGAAGGTTGTAAAACCGGACACAGTTTACTTAATAACTGCCTTGCTTAGCAAAAGAAGTTCCAGTCCAGAATGCGGTCATAAATCAAGGATTACCTGTAATAACAATTTTAAAAAACATGAACACGTACAGATATTATAAAATGTTGGGTATTTATATGGGGTGGGAACAGAAGATCCAGAATATCCAAAAGGGCATTTTTTGATGCCAGGCATGCTGAATAAAACAAGATCCAATTCTAATTAACATCACCTATTTTAAAAAAAAAAGTATGTTCACAGCACAAGTTTTTGAGCGCAGCAATACCATTGTGGTGTTTTCTGTCCAAATGTGCTTTATTTTATCCCATTTTTAATGTAAACTTGCTAAAGTCTTTTACATTAATTTAAACAATCTTGGGCGCTTTAGTTTGCCATCGGTTATTTGAGTTATTTATCTTTTAATTCTTTATTTGCTGTAAATTACATTGGAAATAACAGATTAAAGCAGGGTATAAATTCAAGGATTGTACCATCTATATAGTCCTTTAAACAGCCGTAAAGATAAAGAAAGGTTCAACAAAGAGACTGGAATTTACAGTCTAGGACATACAACTACAAGTATGTATTTCAATATCTCAGGGTAAAATCAATGGGGGTAAAATTGCTTGATTATAGAGGGTGTTTTAGAAATGTTGAGTTTTCTCTTGGTGTAGTGTTCTATTATTAATGACCCCCTCTGATTAAAAAATAATACTACCCTAATCCACTATTTCTAAAACCTGGCAACTTTAAGACATGTGATGTGGACTTCTGGAGTTGAATACTGGGTGTTGAACTCTGTATGTCTTGAAGTTGTCAAGTTTGAGAAACACTGCCCTAATCCAACAATACCATCTGCTCCATTTGCAATACAGGTAATCCTTGATTTACAATTACGGTGGAGCCCAGAATTTTACCTGCACGTCATAACAGTTGTAAATTGGAGCACCCATGTGACCAGGCTTGACTTTATGACTTTTTTTTGTGGTGGTTGTTAAGCAAACACGGCAGCCCTTAAGTAAATCCATGTATTCCTATGGGTATTTTTTGATAGGCAATCAGCCAAAAGGCCGGAAATTAGCAAAACATGTTGTAAATTTCAGTCATGTGACCATAGAATGCTGGAACCAGCTGTTTTTAAAAGTTAGCTGGTTGGCAAGCACACCAAATGCAATCAGGTGACCATGTGCTATGTACAATTGTCTGAAATCTGGAACCAGGTCGTAAGTAGCTTTTGGAAGCTCCGTCATAATTTCGAACAGTCGCTAAACGACCAGTTATTAAGTAAGAACTACAGGTCATACTTGATTTGCAATCACAATTGAGCCCAAAATTTCCATTGACAAGATAGTTAAGTGAGTTTTGCCCCATGTTATGACCTTTCTTGCCACTTGTCACATGACCCGAGGACACTGCGACCATCATAAATACAGGCCTGTGGCCAAACGTCTGAATTTTAATCATGTGACCATGGGGCGGTTGCAGCGGTCGTAAGTGTGAAAAATGGTCATAAGTCACTTTTTTTAGTGGCGTTGTGACTGCGAGCGGTCAGTAAATGAATGTTTGTAAGTGGAAGACTACCTTTACTTGTAATTTCAACAATTTGTTCCCTTTAAATTAATATTTTTTATAATTATTTCCCCCCTCTGGTGCAACAATAATGTTTATTAATTAAAAATAAAAGAATTTTGTTTCTTTCCCACAAAACCAGGAAATCAAAGTAAAGGAGACATAGGTTTCTGTTCAGCTTTCATTTGGAGAGGATCCATTTAGCCATAGTTGCTAATGAAGAGTGATAGCTTTAATAAAGAATATAAGAAAAAGTTTTAGGCAACGTGCAAATGTACACATTCACACCCAGCCTGCCTTCTTAGAGGAATGGAGCAGCATAGAAAGCATACAAATATATACAGAACATTTAAACAACTTACTTAAGTTGGTTAATTCTCCCATTTTCTAAGTTTGTAAAATACGTTAACCAGGAATTTAAAAAAAAAATGAGGTTCCAAAACTCCCTGTGGCATAAAAATAAAATCATGGTAAAAATTAACTTCATATGTTGTGGAAATAAATCCACTCAATCGTTGCCTGACCTGGCTAATTGTGTTGTGCGAACATGGTCCTGCCTATCCACATCAGTGTGAGTGGAACACTGCATTTTTTCCCCTCTTCCAAGCGGATACCCTGTTAGGATTTCCAAGAATCTCTTTTAAATCTCAGAATTTTCACTTGGATTCTTCTGCAATTCCTTATAGGAAGTGAAGTCCGGAATGCAGGAAACCCAAAGGATTTTGATCCTGGTTTGCTCTTCAATTCAGCTCAAAAGTCCCCATATTCTTTGAACCTCTTTCTCTATGTATATATATGTGGTACATAATGAGCTGAATTTATATTAAAACGTGGTTGTGTTGTTTGCTGTTCAAGGTATGCTGAGGAAGGTTGTGTGAATCGGGCCATTGTATCAAGTGACATGAGTGTGTCTCTGTGTGTACATTTCCAATTGATAACTAGACTTCTTCAGAGTTTCCACTTACAAGTTGTAGGTTTTTGCAGCTTGTCCAAATGAATAACACCAAGGAGGTGTTTTCTCTCCTTTCCACATTTGATCACAGGTACGCACAACCGCCTGCTCTCCCTGATAGATTCCTGAGTGGCTGACGGATCCACTATCCTTGGAGAACAAGAGAGCCAGATTCCCTGGAGAAAAATGTGTGTTTACAAGAGCTGGAAAGGAAACTGATGCAACCATCAGCCTCAGGTTACATGTGAGTTAATGGCAAAGCACCAGAAGGGCTATGAGAGTCTAGCAGAGGTCAGGCCCCCTCCCCTCTCTTGACCCCCAGGTAGGCTAAGAGGTCCTAGGTTTCTTCTCCTGTTCCTACATTCAGCAAAATCCAGGATAAGATTTCCTGTTGTAGGATTACAAGCCAAGGAATTTGTTCTGATTATGGAACCGAGTTGTTCTTATGAGTGACCTCAAATATAAAAATACAACCCTCATTTTTTCCTGGCCTCTTGCTGGGGAAAACCAGAATTTTAAATTTGGACTGGATCTAGACAAACCCAAGTTTAAATCCTCGAAAAAGCTCATTGAGCATTTAATCTAAATAGGCATTGGTTTATTTGTATAAATGGTTTTGCACCATGTATGGAACTATAAACCATAAACCTTCACCAGGACTGTCTTAGAACCGCTTTTTCAAGTTGTTAAATTTCTACTAGTGTCATCAGTGATAGCATCTACCCACCCTGACTCTGTTGGCCTTTATTAATTCATCCATCCATCCATCTAGTTTATATGGCCAGCCTTCTCAAAAACGTGATTTGGGGTGGTTCAAAACAATTTTAAAAGAATGTTTTTTTTAAAAAAAACCCTAGCAAAGAAAAAAAATCCAACCCAAAATGCAAAACAAATAGTTATCCAGCAGTCGAGAGAAAAACAACCTCAAAAAAGCACCAATAGAAATGTAATACAAATATTTTCAATAAAACTAATTCACAGGGGGATGATGATCAAAAGGGTGGGATGAGTGACAGGAAAGGCTTTCTTCCTTGGAATACTGCATCCAGTTTTGGTCACCATGATGTAAAAAAGATGTTGAGACTCTAGAAAGAGTGCAGAGAAGAGCAACAGAGATGATAAGAGGACTGGAGGCTAAAATTGGGTATGTCTAGTCTTATGAAAAGAAGGAGTCCTAGGGGTGACTTGGTAGCAGTCTTCCAATATCTCAGGGGCTGCCCCAAAGAAGAGGGAGTCAAGCTATTTCTCCAAAGCATCTGAAGGCAGGACAAGAAGCAATGGGTGGAAACTAATCAAAGAGAGAAGCAATCTAAAATTAAGAAGAAATTTCCTGACAGTTAGACAATTAATCAGTGGAACGACTTGCCTCCAGAACGTACGAATGCTCCAACACTGGAAGTTTTTAAGAAGAGATTGGATAACCATTTGTCTGAAATGGTATAGGGTTTCCTGACTAAGCAGGGGGTTGGACTAGAATAGGGGTGTCAAACTCGATTTCATTGAGGGCTGCATCAAGGTTCTGTTTGATCTCTGGGGGGGGAGCGGTCTGGGGGAGTGTGGCCAGGGGGGCATGGCCAGCTCGACGTCATTTGTTTCAGGGGCGCCTGTGGTGACCCAAGCGCTCTGCCAGCGAAAATGGGCTCCCAATCTCCATTTTCGGCTAGGACGGCCTCCTGCAACCCTCTGCCAGTGAAACCAGAGCTTGGGAGGGCCATGTGTGGCCCTCCCAACCTCGATTTTCACTGGCAGAGGGTTGCAGGAGGCTGTGGCAGCTGAAAACAGAGCCTGGGAACCCGTTTTCACTGGCAGAAGCACCGCGGGCCAGTCTTTCGCTGTTTCCAGGGTGGCCCAACAGCCAGATCTAAGTACCCCATGGGCTGGATCCGGCCCCTGGGCCTTGAGTTTGACACCCCTGGTCTAGCAGATCTCCAAGGTTCCTTCCAACTCTGTTATTCTTAAAAAAGAGAGGGAAAAAGCAGAATTTCCATTGTTGAAGAAGGCAGTTATTAAGTGAGTCGCACCCCATTTTATGATGGTTGTTCAGTAAATCATTTGGTAAGTGAATCAAGCAGTTATTCAAATGAATCCAATTTCCCCCCTCGACTTTCCCTGTCGCAAGACGATTACGAAAGTTCCAAATGGCATCACATGACCCCATGTAAATATACGCGGAAAGTTAGTTTAATGTCAGATTTCCGAGTAACGCACCCGTTGAAAGCAGAACTACAAGGCAGGTAGATTCCTCTAAGAACATGTTTATTGGATACATTATATCAGCACAGCCGGTGAAAACCAACTCTAAAGGTTCCCGCGGTTTTCACCTAATTAAAAGAGTAAAACTCCTCCTCTCCTAGGTGTGACCAGTCGCAATGAATACGGCTGGCAGGCGCCTCTCCTCCTTCACCAGCCACCTATTACGATAACCTTGGTTTCCTCAGGAAAACCTTTTTTCTTTGACCATTAGCTGGGCTATCTACTTCCGCCCTCCCTTCCCTCTCTCAGGCTTCACGGCAACTATGAGGCAGCACAAGATGGCTTCAGCCAGGTTCGCTTCAGGGTTGACAGCTGATTTCCAAGGGCCCGAATTTTGATCATGTGACCATGAGAATCGAAAGTACAAGAACTGGTTGCAAGTCACTTTTTTCAGAGCTGTCTATCTTTGAACAATCCCAAGGGCTCTTTTGAGCATCAAGGACCAGTTCCATGCAGAAAGGTTTTTCCGTGGTCTGGAGGTGGTATGGTTTTACGTGCTGCCTACATCCTGCAGATGGGGTTTCACTTGTTTGCATGGCCTGGTTGCTGGCATACTGTGGACCGGGGTCGGTCCACGGACTGGGGATTGGGAACCCCTGACTTAAGGAATGATTGTAAATCGAGGACTACCTGTTTCAGGGTAAACTGTATGTCCAAATTATCTAAATCATTGTTTCTCAACCTTGGCAACTTTAAGACGTGTGTATTTCAACTCCCCAGAATTCCCCAGCCAGCACTGGCTGGGGAATTCTGGGAGTTGAAGTACACACGTCTTAAAATTGATAAGATTGAGAAGCATTGATGTGAACTATAGCTTCATGATTACCCATTTAAAGCTAATATCCTGAATTGGCTTCATCTAGTGGTGAATGGCATGTGGCACAACGTATTGTGAAAACCCTCCTGCCAATTACTCCCCTGACTGGTACTGTAGGATCTACAAATCCCAGGAGGCAGATTGGTATGAAGAGCCCAGACAGAATCATGTGCCAAAGACAACTATATTTTTTTCCGGAATTAGCTTCTCAATTTCCCTGGGGTGGAAGAAACCCTGCCTATACTGTACCACCAACGCAAGAGACAGAATGGGCATCTATGGACGTTTTCGTGTTGACAGAAGGGTCTGGTTTTCTTCCTGTGCTGGGGTGGAAGATGGTTATTGGAAAGGGCAAAGCTGGGATCAACTGGATAGTGGAATACTCAGGCCTGAGGATATCCACATTCAAAAAGAGGATGCAGACTGGTGTATGTTGGCTAGGCTGAATTGTTGCAAATTTAGGAATAGGGTAATATAATTAAAGTGGAAATGCAGGACGGTAATCTCACCCCAGTGGGAAAAAGAGTTTCTGAATCAGCTTTGTGCCTGCTTTTTAATGCCTTCCCAGGAGGGACAGAACGTAGGAATTCCCAGTGCTTGATTTGCTAAGCTGAATATTTCCCATTTCATCACCGCCTGAGTAATCAGAAACTATAAATGCAGGATTAACTGTCCGTTTCTAAATCGAATGGATGTTTTTTTGCTAGTTATCCTTACCAAGTATTGAAGAAAAACATAAATGCTGATTATAAAATTTCCCTGTGCAAAATTTAAAAACTTCCTCTCCTAATGCAGACCTATCCAGTTGTTAAGATCTGTGGTGGTGGTGGAGGGTTGTCCTTTAAAAGATGCGCTAGGTGTCTATGGAGATACTCAATCATACAGGTCACAGTTGTCCCAAAGATGCTTTTCCAAAAGGCAACTGGACTTTCTCGGGTTTTTTTCTTGAAAACATTTCACTTTTCACCCAAGACATTTCTCCAATTCAATTCAAGGAAAAAGAACCCCAAGTCCAGTTGCCTTTTGGAAAAGCACCTTTGAGATGCCCCCAAAATATTTGGGGAAAAATATTTGGGACTTTGATGTTATATATGTTGATGGCAGCAAGATTCGTTTGTGTTTAAAAATGGAAGGACACTTTGATTCCCACAATGGACAAATGGCTGCAGAAGTTGATGGAGTTAGCAGAGATGACCAAATTCACTGATCTGATCAAAGAAAAGAACACAGTTAATTTTGTTTCTACCTGGAAATCACTTTTGGACTTTGTGCTTGAGATGGGAAAAAAATGAAACTTTGATTTTGGGTTTTGAAGATTAGGTAGGTTTGTTGTTACAGAAATGGCTGGTTTATATTACTATACAAAAGTAAAAAGTTGAGGTTTTATGCTATTACCTTATTCTTCTGCACCAAAAGGAACTGGAAGTCAACTCTTTTTCTTTCTTTTTCCCTTCTGCCCTACATTTTTCTCTCCCTTGTTTTCCCATTATTTTCTGTTGTATTTTTGTATTTTGTATTATATTTGTCAGTGTTCCAATAAACCCCCCCTTGTCCATTCAGCACTCGGAAACAAAGTTCATCCAAGTAAGAATTTATTGAAGAAGTCATATTGGCA
>JANHFL010003340.1:46310-58067 GCA_032468155.1 Oxyrhabdium leporinum
CCGTTCTGACTTCAGTCAGAACGGAAGAAGCTTCTTGGATGAGAAGCAAAACATTTTCAAAGGGCGAAAAAAACCCCAAGAAAGTCCAGTTGCCTTTTGGAAAAGCCCCTTTGGGTCGCTGTCTTGCTTAGTAACAGAAACTCTGGGCTCATTTGTGGTCATAAGTCAAGGTAATTTTTCATCTTTCTTCCTTGTTGACAGTGCCTTGCCAATCTGGTCTCCAATGTACCGTATAACCGTTTGAAGCCTGGTCTGCTATCAAGAGTATGGAACCAGATAAAGCCATACATTAAACATAAAGGTATGCAGTTATTTTACATTATCCTTTGTGCAACCCACAGGTGTCAAACTCAAGGCCCGTGGGGTGCTTAGATCTGGCCCGTATGGCCACCCTGGAAACAGCGAAGGACCAGCCTGTGGTGCCCCTGGTAGCCAAAATGGCCCTTTTTGCTGGCAGCGGGCTGCAGGAGGCTTTCACAGCCAAAAATGGAGCCTTGGGGGGGGCACGGCCCACCCCCGCAAACTTTGTTTTCGCTGGCAGAATGCTAGCAAAACAAACTACTAGCAAAAGTGGATCCTCCCAGCCCTGCCTGGGCCACCATATAGGTGCCCACAACATGAGTGACATTGAGCTGGCCATGCCCACCATGGCCATGCCCAGCTGGACATCCCCCCCCAGCCCCCCGAGGTCAGGCACAAGCCTGATACGACACTCAATGAAATTAAGTTTGACACTCCTGGTGTAGCTGTTTTGGTACTGGTATTATTTGCAGTAAAACGTATTGTCCAGCTGGTTGTTTTGGGTGAAGCAATGTTGTGTGTGGCAGTTACAGAAGCATCAGATGGTGGGGTACAACAGGTTTATACCCCCATCTGTTTTTAGAAGTTTTGCTTGGGATTTGTGGTTTTTTTTCTCAGATCACAAGTTTTGTTCTTTTAAAAGAGACACAGAAATATGCCAGCACATGATCTAGAGACACCTTTGTGTCTCTACAGAAGTTATTATCAAGTTGGTTAGCTCTTGTATATGTGGTTGTGAGCCATCCATGCAAATTTGTGTGGATGTGGGGAACTCCCTTGTAATATTAATTAGTGGCATATGGAACCGTGAAGCCCCATTCAGCTGCCCTGCCAAACAGATTTTCTTATTTGCTTCGTATTTGCTTTTGCTGGACGTCATCTCTGATTATGGTACCAAGCAATCTTCTTGCCGTGGTAGCGCAGTGGTTAGAATGCAGTATTGCAGGCTAATTCTGCTGACTGCCAACTGTTGGCAATTCGGCAGTTCAAATCTCACCAGCTCACCAGCGAAACATTATATCTGTAGATATACATTTGTAATATTTTATATTTTACATTTTATATTTTTCTCTGATGGGAATGGACCGTACAATATTTTTGTGTGATGGGAATGTACCGTACAATAAATAAGTAATAAAGAAAAACAAAACAGGGGACAGAACATATAATTATTTTATATTTTACAAGGAGCCGTGGTGGTGCAGTGGTTAGAGTGCAGTCCTGCAAGCTATTTTTGCTGACTACCGACTGCCTGCAATTTGGCAGTTCGACTCTCACCAGGCTCCGGGTGGACTCAGCCTTCCATCCTTCCGAGGTTGGTAAAATGAGGACCCAGATTGTTGGGAGCAATAGGCTGACTCTGTAAACCGTTTAAAGAGGTCTGTGAAGCAGTATATAAGTCTACGTGCTATTGCTATTACAGTTTAAAAAATAATTTGCTGTAGGAAAGAAAGTGTGAATTAATAATGCACAGATAGTCCGTGACTTATAATTGGTTGCTTAGCAACCATTTGAATTTACAACCTACCTGACAAATGGGACTTACAATCTTAATGCAAAGTTCTGACAGTTGTTCCCATCCACCCCCATGCACATGACTGAACTTTGAGTGCTCATGTACGGTTGTTTGCAGCATGCCGCGGTCATATAATCAACCAACATAGTTGCCATTTACAGCCACCGTGTTTGTTTTTATTAACCACCACAAAAACCAAAAAATTGGGTGACCAACCCCTTTTACAACCATCACGATGTACAACCGTAGTGGGTAGGCTTCATTATGTCATATGTCAAGGACTACCTGTAATTGAGCATACCTTCCTTTGTTGCATCCTACTTCAGCCAGAGGCTTCATAGTAATCCTGCTGTGACAAAAATATGGAAGATGTAGGCCAGCGAAACTATCACCCCAAAGTGATAGTTTTGCGTCAACCTGGAGCTAAAATTCTCTGAGGTGGAAGGACAGATTTAGCTTTGGAGACCTTACTAAATGTTGATTATGGAACCACTAAGAGGTGTAATGGCTCAATGGTTAAAGACACTGAGCTTATCAGCCGCGAAGTCTGAGTTCGAGACCTGAGCACCGTGCAACGGGGTGAGCTCCTGTCCTCATCTCAGCTCCTGCCCACCTAGCAATTCGAAAGCATGCGAATGCAAGTAGATAAATAGGTACCACTTTGGTGGGAAGGTAACGGTGTTTTGTGCCTCTTGGCGTATAGTCATGCTGGCCACATGTCTACGGAAGCATCTTTGGATAGTGTCGGCTCCCTCAGCCAAGCAATGGAGCTGAGCACCGCACCCTAGAGTCAGAAACAACTAGATAGGGGAAACCTTTACCTTTCATGGAACCACTGGGCACAATACACAAAAGTCGGCCAAATACCTAATGCTGTTTAATTTGAAGCTTTGTCCTAATGTCTTTCTGCACTGGACCATTTTTCAGTCTTCCTTTCATAGTTCCCATCTTCTAAAGCGCTTGCTGTTTCTTTTCCCAGCCCCATTCTGATTGCTGTGTCCCTTCTCAAGTAGTTCAGGCAATAGGCTTGGCTTGCCACGCAGTTCTCTGACATTGGGCAACGTAACCAATCCCTAGCCATTGCTCCTTTCCTCCAGAATCCATAATGCGTTAGAGTGCCATCTTTCTTCGGCTTAGAGTAGCTGCTCCATGTGTGCCCTCTGTGTGTTGTTTTTTTTTAATTATTCCCAGATGTTAACGTTCGAGTGTCAAGTCTGACTTTACTGGGCTCCATCGTGTCGGCTCAAGCCCCTTTGCCCGAGGTGCGTCTCCTTTTGCAGCAGCCCGTCTCTTTGGGGAAGAGCGATGGCACACCCACCCGGCTGCTTCGTTCCGGTGCTCCTGAATGGCGCAGAGAACCTCTTCTGGTCTCGGGAGAACCGTCGCTTGCCCTGGAGAAGACACCAGCTGAGCCCTGTTGGCTCCTGCGTCTCTGCATCTCTCTGGCTGTGCTGCCTCGAGAGGATTGCTATTCGGATAGTGACACCAGCTGTCTGTCAACTGTTAGCACCTATGAGCCCTCGCCAGTTCGCCTGGAGGCACTGCAGGTACGTGGATAAGGAGAGACAGCTGGTTGGTTGCTGACAGAATCTATACCCATCCAAGTTGATTCAGCAAATCGGACGTGTTGCGGGTCCCGTCAGCCAAAAGAGTCGACCGTTGGGGACTCGAAGATGGGCCTTCTCTGCTGTAGCCCCTGCCTTGTGGAGTATTCTCCCGTGAGAATAGAGATTAGAATGGCCCCGATCTTCGGAATGTGTTAACACCCCCTTTTCTTGTTAATTGTTAACAATAATATTGTTAACCATCTTGGCTGCTGTGCACCTTTATGTTTGAATGCTTTTATTGTTTTAATCGTATTTGTGGTGGAATCTGATCCTCAGTTGTGAGAGGGAGCAACAATTCAGCCTTGAATTGTTGCTGTGCAGGAAGCAGCTGCAGGAGGGATTCCTCTCTTAATTTCTTTCAGCATTTTTATCAGATAGTTTGAGTGGGGCGGTGGCCTAGAGGTGGAGCTCTCTCCTCACAATCAGGAGACTCTGAGTTCGATCCTAGGTAGAGGCAGATATTTCTCTCCCTGGGCACACTGAGATTGTTATCTGCTACCTCCACATTGGCGCCACGAAGGGCATCCGGCCAGTAAACACTCGGCTCCATTCAGTTGCCCAGTTTCCACCTTACAAGGGATTATGGGGTCGTTAAAAGAGGATGATTGATGATTTATCAGATAGTTGTGTAGAGTATCCTTTGGTCTGGCAGGAGTTTGTTTGTGGGTGAACATAAAATCTAAATATTGCTTTGAGCTTTTATACATGCTATTCTTGATTTCCTGTGCCTGTGTCAGATCCCCATAAAAGTGAATCTGCCATTCTTTGCTGGAAGGGACGGGGGAATCTTAGATTTCTGTAACTTTTCACTGTCTTTCGCTGGGAGGGAAAGGAACTATAAATTGTATTAGAATCACTTTCGCTTTCCTACACTTTCTTTTCCACTTTCTATCACATTCCTGTGAGAGGTCCTTTCAGGGTACTTACCTATTCTCTTTACGCCTATGGATTGGCCAAGAGCCATCACAAGACCAGGGTGGGGACTCAAATGCCTTAAAACCAAGTGTATTGTTTGAAGGGATTTAGAAGTGGCTTTCACTTTGTCCTGCTATCACTTCTGCTCAATAAATAGAATCCTGTTTAAAATTCATCGTTTTCAAGAGTTCTGCTTCCTTGAGTTTGAAGGAGAGGGAAGATCTGACAGCCTGATAGTTTTATAGTTTTAGAATTGCAAGCTGCCCGGAGTCCCTTGGCTAAGATTTGGGGGAGGGCGGGTATTTGGGGTTATAGAAACTGATAGATTGGTTGATTGATTGATTGAATACATAGGTATTTATTTAAATTAATAAATAGAGATAGAGAAGAAAAAACAGTAATACTACAGTAGGCTCGGAGCCTGGAAAACATGCAGATCGTCTGTAAGATTGCTCCCAAAGTTATTAAAGGAATGCAGAAATCATTCCCGGCACGGTTACAGCTGAGAATGCTGCTTCTTTAGCATCACTGTCCTAACTTAATTTAGGATGCATTAGATAGTAGAATCTTGCTCTGGGGTGCATGTTTAAATAGTGTTCAGTTTACAGATTAATTCATCTGAAAGCCCATAAGGAGTGATAGTACATCTGTTCACCTTTAACATGCCGGATAGTTTATTTCAATTTTTTCAAATAGCAGAGCTGACAGAAATTATAATTTGTATTTTGTTTTATTTTTTTAGTTTATTCGTGCCCAGTTTAAACAAGTCTGAGTGGCAAACACGGTTTAAAATCAATATAAAATTCAAAATAAAATAAGTATATACGACAAGAATAAAATGAAAAAAATGGCAGCCGTCTTTGATCACCGTTGTTATTGGCAATAATATTGAAATGGCAATTTAGATACGTTCCCTGTCATACGATAGATTTCCTATTAAATATTAAAATTCCCCATGATGTTTCTTCCCTTTCCTTCCCCTCCCGTCTTCAATCTACTACAGGTATTAGCACTACTTGTGAAGGGCTATTTTATCCTTGCTCAGAGCTGTTTACTAGAACTTGGCGAAGTGGCTTGTAAATGCATGGAGGAAGCAGATCCGTCACTTCAGCTCCATGGGGCAAAAGTAAGTACAAATATCCATTTAATGCAGATGTGTTCATCTCACATCCCACAGACCACATGTGGCCCTGGACAGATACTAAGATCATAAGATCATGGCCCCACAAGATCATAAAAATATTTTTAAAATAAAGATATACATGTATATGCATTAACTATACCACGTTTATTATTTATTATCTATCTATATACATTATCTATTTATATACTGTGCATTCAGTAAATTATATATTTTATATGCGGCCCAAGACAATTCCTCTTCACTCAGTGCAGCCCAGGTAAGCCAAAAGGTTGGACAATCATGATTTAAAGCTTTGGAGAAAAATATCTTTGGTTTATATGGGTTTATTTTATGGAGAATGGTGTTTAGTTTATAGAAATATTAATTCCTTGTTGATAATTTTTTTTTCTTACAGGTAATCCCTAAAGAAACATAGCTTTACATGATTTTTGAAAAAAACAATCCAGTTGTGCCATTGTATTAAATAACGGCTTGATTCAAAATTACTTATTTTGTGATTCAGAGTCTCCATTTGGTGATTTAAATTACTAACCTATACTTAGATGCTGGAATTAAATGTTATTCATACAAAAAAAAGTGAGAATATTTCAAAGAAACCAGCAGGATTTCTTTTCATTTGCTTTTCCTTGATTTATTCTAAAAGGAAGCAAAACCTATCAGTAATGAGAGTCACGTTAAGCTATAGTTACTACTTAAACCACACCTGAATAACTTAATCCAAATTAAACCATATTGTGATTTACTGCAATATTAGTTCGGGTCCAGTACAGGTAATCCTCGAGTTATGACCATAATTGGGACAAGAATTTCTGTTGCTACGTAAGGCGTCTATTGAGTGAGTCATGCCTGCTTTTATGACCTTTTTTTGCCACGGTTGTTAAGCAAATCACTGCAGTTGCTAAGTGAATCATGCAGTTTTTAAGTGAGGCTCCCGTTGACTTTGCTTGTCGGAAGCCAGCTGGAGTGGTGGCAAATGTAGAATCACATGACCTCAGGATGCTGCAGCTGTTATAAATACAGGCCGGTTGCCAAGCAACCCAATGACTGTGGGGATGCTGCAACCACCATAAGCATGAAGGTTGGCTGTAATTCACCTTTTTTTTAATGCTTTTGTATCTCTGAACGGATACTAGACGAATGTTGTAAGTTGAGAACTACCTGTATACCTGTCTCTGTATGGCATCTTGCTTTGCAATTCCGTAATATTCCCTTCTGATGTTTCTTGCTTTTTCTTGTTTCTGGCAGCTTCTAGATGAACTTGGAGTGGGTATAATACAACAATACAAACCAAACCTACTTTCAGATCAGCGAGTACCCATTGACTTGGTATGTCTTGTACTATGATGGTATTATAGCAATAGCACGTAGACTTATATATCACTTTACACTGCTTTACAGCCCTCTCTAAGGGGTTTAACAGAGTCAGCCTCTTGCCCCCAACAATCTGGGTCCTCATTTTACCCACCTTGGAAGGATGGAAGGCTGAGTCAGTCTTGAGCCTGGTAAGATTCGAACTGCCAAATTGCAGGCAGCCGGCAGTCAGCAGAAGTAGCCTGCAAGACTGCACTCTAACCACTGCGCCACCACGGCTCCTTGTAAAATATAAAATAATTATATGTTCTGTCCCCTGTTTTGTTCTTCTTTATTACTTATTTCTTGTACGGTACGTTCCCATTACACAAAAATATTGTACGGTACATTCCCATCAAACAAAAATATACAATGTAAAATATAAAATATTACAAACGTATATTTACAGATATAATGTTTCGCTTCATTTATCGTAGCCAAGAAATCGGCTTCGGGTTTTTGTTTTTGTTTTAATTTGAAACATTTTCCTCCCGTCTCCAGTTGAAAAAAGTTTTTTTTAAGGTAGCTCAATTAACAAACAGTAGTAAAGAGGCCCCTATAAATCACAATGAAAGGATAAAGATTCAGCAGGAAAGATAAATAAAGCAAACTTCTCCCCCAATTCTTAATTAACTTATTTCAAAGGCCAGCTGGAATGGAACATAATTCAAAGGAAATAAGTCAAAAGATAATGATTGCCTTTTGACTAAATTTGATGCCTGATTGACTAATTTGAAATCAGTAGGAATCTTGAAAAACAATTGAAGCTGTTTTCTGGAGGAAGAGATGATGGGCCAGATCCTCTTTCTCAGCCCAACTGCCTCACAAGGTTGTTGTCAGGAAAATAGGAGGAGTAGAGATTATTCTGTACAGTATTTATTGCCTTGAGTTATTTCTAATAATAATAAAAGTGGGATAATAACAACTAATCAATAAAATTAATAAATAAAATACATGAATGATGGCAAGAGGTGCTTGTTTACAAACAATAGCCTTTGCCTTATTTCATTCATACCTAGATTAATAGTAAGAGCCGTGGTGGCTCAGTGGTTAGAATGCAGTATTGTCCAGGAGTTCAATCCTGACTGGCTCCAGGTTGACTCGGCCTTCCAAGGTTGGTAAAATGAGGGCCCAGATTGTTCGGGGGAATATGCTGACTCCGTAAACCACTCAGAGGGTGTAAAGCACTATTGGGTGAATCTGAGATGTACACTTACACTGAGATGTAAATCTCAGTGCTAGTTCTATTGCTATTCATAAAAAATATCTCTCTGTGAATGAAACTGCAAGGATTCTCTTTTCCACTGCATAGGTTGTGACATTCTGGACAAGGATGCTGAATGGACCTTTACCAGCTGCCCTCCAAAACGCCGAGCACCCAACTCTCCAGACCAGCACATGTGACGCCCTCTCCTCTATTTTGCCCGAAGCTTTTAGCCGCCTCCCTGTAAGTGCATGGCTAGGACCTGTGTTTGTACTAGTTTTGGAAATGTGAGATTTGAAAGCCATAAATAAATGTTGCTTGGTTTTGCTGGCAGAGATGCTTCCGGAGACTGCGAAGCTGGCAAAATGGCATCCAGTCACTTTATGTTGTGAATTATTGCATCTGTTGAGAACTAGATTGCTTCTGGTGCCCCCTCCTGTAAGTGTAGGAGAAGAGCAGAAAGAGGGTTTTTTTTGAGGGTGGGGGGGCAGAGTTAAGCAGGTCATCAGCTTAGAATCGTTACATTCCCACAAATGATCTAGGTCCATCCCTTTTTAATTCTGTTGACCATTGTCTCATACAGGTAGTCCTTGACTTACAACAGTTCATCTAGTGACCTCCAAAGTTACAATGGCACTGAAAAAGAGAGTTATGACCATTTTTCACACTTACGACCATTTCAGCATCCCCATGATCACGTAATCAAAATCCAGATGCTTAGCAACACACTCATATTTATGACGGTTGCAGTGTCCAGGGTTCATGTGATCCCCTTTTATGACTTTCTGACATACAAAGTCAATGGGGGAAACCAGATTCACTTAACAACTTAACACCATGCCATTCCGTTAACAGCTGCAGCGATTCACTTAACAACTGTGGCAAGAAAGGTCATAAAACGGGGCAAAACTCACTTAACAAATGTTTCACTTGGGCAATAGAAATTTTGGACTCAGTTGTGGGTCATAAGTCAAGGACTACCTGCATTGAACTTTATTGACTGGATTCTTGTGTATATAGCTTGAGCAATAAATCATCTTAACTGCGACTTGACATATGGTCCTGGTTCTTTGCACCTGACAATAAGTCATTCTAAAAAGGATACACTGTGCCAGTGCTTTGCCACCCTTTGGCACTGCCTCAGTTTCTACGTTGGGCATTTTAATTTACTCCTAGGATGAAACATGTTAGTAGATTGAGTTTAATCTACTAAGAGCCGCGGTGATGCAGTGGTTAGAATGTGGTACTCTCTGCAGGCTACTTCTGCTGACTGCCGGCTGCCTGCAATTCGGCAGTTCGAATCTCACCAGGCTCAAGGTTGACTCAGCCTTCCATCCTTTCCGAGGTGAGTAAAATGAGGACCCAGATTGTTGGGGGGCAAGAGGTTGACTCTGTAAAACCGCTTAGAGAGGGCTGTAAAGTACTGTAAAGCGGTATATAAGTCTAAGTGTTATTGCTATTGCTAATATTTATTATATTTGTGATGATTGTAGTGTCCTGGGATCAACTTGTGTGACCTTCTGAGAATCAAAGTCAATGAGAAAACCGGATTCACTTTATAACCGGGTTACTAACTTAACAACTGCAGTGATTCACTTAACAGCTGTGGCAAAAAAGGTTGTAACGTGAGGAAAAAGTCATTTAACAAATGTTTCACTTAGCAACAAAAATTCTGGACTCAATTGTGGTCGTAAGTCAAGGACTACCTGATTGTGTTCCTTGTGTATGCATATGACGGTACTCTGGAGGTCCGTGTATTTGCTAGATACAGGTAGTCCTCGAATTACAACCACAATTGAGTCCAAAATTTCTAAGTTGCTTAAGTGAGACAGTTAAGTGAATTTTGCCCCATTTTGTGACCTATCTTGCCATAGTTATTAACTGAATCACTGCAGTTGTTAAATTAGTAACATGGTTGTTAAGTGAACCTGGCTTCCCCATGGACTTTGCTTGTCAGAAAGTCGCCAAAGGGGATCACATGACCATGGGGATGCTACAAAGGTCATAAGTATGAGTCAGTTGCCAACCGCCTGAATTTTGATCACGTGACCCTGGCGATGCTGCAACGGCTGTAAGTTTGAAAAATAGTCATGTCATTTTTTTCAATGCCTCTGTAACATTGAATAGTCACTAAATGAACTGTTATAAGTCAAGAACTAGCTGTATTTTCTGAATACTGAGCAAGAAGGCCCCATCCCCAACCCTTGGAGTTCGTTTTGTGACTTCGGAGCGGTGTTTATCTTCTAGTTTTTTTCCCCCCCACAGGGATAAAATGATGGAAGATGCCCCACTAAATATATAGAGAAACAAAAATGAAGTTTATTTATTTATCATGTGTTTCCAGGCTGCCCACTTGAGGCAACTGACTCGCCGAGCACCTCTTGGAAGAAAGTTCAAATATGGCGGCCCTTGGGCCAGGGGAGGAAGCCATTTATCTCCTCCTGCTTTCTCGCTCTTCTCTGGCAAACCCAGAAAACACAAGATCGCTGCACAGATCCAGATGCAACCACACGCACATATGCTAAGAAACTAATCTCCTCATAGCCATTTGTCTTCATGAGAGAAAGGGCTAGACGTGAGTTATTGTCTTTTCCTGCTCTCAAACAGTGAGAAATGTCACAGTGCCCACCAGACATCATTGGCTTATAGATGAGGATATAATGAGTGTCTCCTGCGTACACACGCACACATGCACACACACACACACACAGAGACATCTTCCTGGTTTGATGGAAGGAGATCATGACAAAGGGGAGGAAGGGGGGAACAGCTAAGTTTGGAATGCTGAAATTTTGCAGAAAGAGGCAGTAGGATGCAGAAAAAAAAAATCATTTTCTGCACACCTGATGAGGTACCTGTCTCATATACAGGTAGCCCTCGACTTACAACTGGTTGCTTAGCAACCGTCCGAACCTACGATGGACCACCCAAAAGATCTAGTTCCAAAGTTTCAAGGGCTGGACTTTCCCGCACCCTCCCCCCATGGTAACATGACCGCATTTTGGGTGTTTCAGCAACCACCCTGCATCTACAGCTATTTGCAGTGTCCTTCAGTCACGTGGCTGATATTTTTGACAGAAATCGGTCTTTACTTCAGTAGATTTCTGGCAAAACAGGCCCCATAGTGAACAATGGGTTCGCTTAACGACCGCAGCATTTGCTTAATGACTGCCACAGAAAAGGGTAACGTTGGGTGTGGTCAGTTGGGGACATGCTTGACAGCAGTCAAGACTTAAGACTGAATTTGTGGGCTCAGTTATGGTTGTAAATCAAGACAAGGCTAGAGAACATTTCCCTGAGGATGGGCTCCAGTAGGAAGTCTGAAAGCTCGCAAGACAAAAACCTCTGGTCCCAGTGACTGATCCAGACTGGATCCTGCAACCTGATCCTGGGACACCTATATTCACCTTCATTCGTAAGGAATATCTGTATTTATCCAATGTGAAGGCATCCTCCTTGCTAGCTTGTTTTGGTATTCACACAGGCAAGGAATTTACTAATTCAGTTCCGTCAGTGGATTCCACCAAGTAGTCAATGCTATCAGAGATTCGTGAAGGCAACAATCGCCTCGAGGAAAAGACATACTGTATGCTTGGAGGATTTTGAAGCGAAATACATCCCAGGATGGAACGAAGAGACGGGAGGAGTCCACTCCCCCCCGACGTCCCGTGCGGTCACACAGGGAGGGCCTGCTGGGGGTACCATCGGCGGCGAAATGCCG
>JANHFL010003341.1:0-16834 GCA_032468155.1 Oxyrhabdium leporinum
CAATATTAGGCCCACCCCCAAAAAAGTAGGGTTGGGCTTATTATTGGGGTGGGTTGTGTTTTCTGAGAAACACGGTATCTACTGCCTATATTTGGGCTTTCAGCTAATAACACATAATGTGTACACAGAAACACAAATCATTCATGTTCCAAACTAACACACCTCTAAATATCATATTCATACAAAAAGTGATATCAAATATATATAATACCATAAGCTTATATGTATATATATTGACAACCAGTAGCAGAGCCAGGATGAGAATGGTTACACATCTTAGTATTCCTTGATTTCTCAACAGCCTTCGGTATTGTATCCTATTGGGCCATCTTCAGCATTTGGGACTGGGAGGCATTATTCTGCAGGGGTTCTCCTTTCTCTGTGGATGGTTTCAATTGTTGTTGACAGGGGATGAGGCAGGGCTTGATTCTCTCTGTCCTTTTGTTTAACATTACATGAAACTGTTGGGTGAGGCCATCCATCAATTTGGGGTCAGCTATCATCAATGTGCTGATGACAGCCAATTATATATCTTGACCCTGGGCTGACCAAGTGATGCCATTGAAGTTGTGACAGACTGCCAGGAGGCTATGTAGGCCTGGATAGGGAAGAACAGGCCCAGGCTCATTCTTGACAAGACTGAGTGGCTTTGTTTGTATGTTCTCTCCTCTTGGTTCTAGGGATAGTTCATGTCTAGTCTTTAATCGGGTTGGACTTCCCCATCTGAGATTAGTTTGCAATCCATTGGTCCTGCTAGACTCCCAGCCCAAGCTTTAAAAATAGTGGCTTCTTCACAAGAGCTTTGCAAAGGCCTTTGCACAGGCATTCTGGTTGCATCTGTTCCTAAACTGGAAGGCCCTTCAGATCTTGATCACTTTTCAACTGAACTACTGTGATGCACTGTACATTGAGTTGTCATTGAAGGCCACTTGGAAGTTACAGCTGGTCCAGAATACAACAGTGCAGACAGTCATCAATGTGTCACAGTATGCCCAGGTTTCTCTGCTGCTTCACAAGCTTCACTGGTTGCCATTTGGCTTCCAACAACAATTCAGGGTGTTGGTTATGATTTACAAAGCCTGTCATGATATAGGACCTGGTTAGTTGTGAGACCACCTGTCTCCATATATTTCTGCCTGTATGGTTAGGTCAGCTACAGTGGGCCTATTTCAGATCCCATAGAATAAGCATTATTTCCTTGCGGAACCCAGCAAGCGAGTCTTCTCAGTGATGGCTTCTTCCCGGTAGAAAAATATTGCCCTTGGAAATCTGTACCGCTCCTACCCTTTTTGTCTTTTTGCAGATTGTTAAAGATCTGGTTTTTCTTCCAGGTCTTGGGCTAGGATGATCAGCCCCTTCACGTTTTTGGCTTTTCTCTTATAGTCAGCTATATTCATTTTCTCTGATATATGCTGTTTGCTGCCCAGAGTTGCTGTGGAATTGGGTGGCCTTAAAATTTAAATAATAAAATAATAATAAATTAAAATGAATTTTAATAACCGGCTAGAAGCTGCAAAAGACATGTGATATGTTAATATAGTAGTACTCTTTAGGAGGAATAACAGGGCAAGAACTGACTAATAACATCCTAGAAAACATTAACAGAGGAAAACAATCCATCCCCTTTTTCATTAACAAGAAGCAGCTTCCAGGTTGGAAGCCCTTTGCAGCAATTTTTGCTGACCAGATACTTCATTCTCAGTGTTGCTGTGAGCTTAACACAGCCTGACTCTGATGCAGTGACTGTAAAACACATGTTGGCACAGCTCCCAGGCTCTCGTGCTATCCCTTGCTTGACAGGGTTGGACTCTAGGCAGAGGGATGGGCTGAGGGATTAATAGGTGTGAACAGTTATTTTCTCAGCTTGTCTCTTTCAGGAATAATTGTCTTGACTTGGCTCTTCACAAAAACCCTCCCCGCTTCATGGCACCTTCGGCAACACTTAACACAGTTGGGCAAGTTGTAATGAAGCAACCTGACCTTCTTACCCAAAAAAAACTGAAGATACTGCAAAATGAAAAGACAGAGACCTCTTCTGTTCCCATGGTTACATCACGGGCCTCGCAAATTGTAACCCCTCTACTCTCATTTACTTTTTTGAACTGTTGGTTTCAAAGCACTTTCTAAAATGATTAAACAGTGATGATTTTAATTTTTAAAAAGCCGATCAGCATTAGATACAGCTGTTAATTTGCAAATCATTTAATCGTTACCTTTTCTAGCTTAATTAGAAGCCTGCAAAGTAGACTAGCATTATCATTCTCGTTGTACAAGTTACCAGAGGATGTTAAGAGAGTACAAATAGTTCAAGATAATTCAGTGAGAAAAGAGCAGGGGTACATTTGGAACAAGGGTTCTCAGTTATGAGAAACTATTCCAGGAAATCTGAGGTGGAGGACACGAACAAAAAAAAGGCAAGATAACTATTGAAGTCCAGATTATAAAGACTAATTGTCAGGCTTAAGCTACATCTGTGGTCTCAAGGAGACCAAGCGCTCATAAATCATGAGATGGTAATCATATTCTGTGCCATGCTGTTGCAAGTGATTAGTCGATTTCAATCAGTAGTATATTTGGCAGATTTCTTCCACTAACTCTTTCTTTCTTTCTTGATTAATTTATAGATTAGTTTGTCCAGTAAAGATATCACTTGAGTCAAATTTCCAATCTCTCGGTGTTAAGTACAGATAAAGATAGGTGTTGGTAATACCAATTATTCAACTCACCTTCTGACTTCCCCATTAAACATAGGGGAGCTTGCTATTGATTTCATAGATAAGCTTATACCATTAAAGTAAGTGCTTAATTTTCCCAGGACACTCAAATGTTGCAGCCTGGCCCTGTTGTCTTAAATGGGTAATATGCTCTGAGGAAGTCAAGGGCTGGATCTGAAATGTGGAAAATGCTATTACTGGTTTCATTAGCTAAACATTTTTTCCCAGTACGAATGCTGAGCCAAAGGCTTCTTATCTTCAATAAGAAGATAAAATTTTAGAATGGGGGAGGGGACAAAACTCTGGAAGAAAATTAAGGTGATGGTAGGTCCAACAGGGAATTTCTGTGAAACAAATTAGGCTATGGGCTAGAAATGCCACTGTTGTTAGTAAGACATATGCAGAATACTTGTATATTGTAGCTTCAAAGGGTTTGATGATAAGCAACTATGAGCTAGGATTGGCAGTTGTGAACACCTCATCTCACAAAGGGTTTTTCAGAGCAAGATTATGTGTTTGCAACCGACCCATTAGTATCTCAATGAGCCTGTGACTGTTCAGGGCATTATGTCCCATGATGAAAACATCAGGTGGGTGCCAGCAGCCTGAGAAGGTACAGAAGTGAAAGGCTGGTATTTAGAAATCCACCTATTCAGACAGACCTGACCTTTAATTGAGAGCCATGCTGACTTTTTGTTTATCATGTCAGAAAAGGCAACGCTTGTCTGACTAAGTGCAGGCAGGGAAAACACACACCAAAATAGCAAAACATAATAATGATGGTCATGCTAAAGGGAAAGTGAATGAAATGCCAGGTGCTTCTGACCTCCAGAATGGAACTCTCCTTGCAAAGTAGAAGAAATGCACTGACTTTCACTGCATCATGCAACTTTCATAGCATTTCTGCAATGCTAATGTGATTTCTGGAGTCATGGAACCATCTCCACTTCTGGCAGTGCTCCAATTTTGCATAAGCTTGGAGATGATGATTTTGCTTGCTTTTGTATAAATTTGCGGATCATGGATTATTTTGTGTTTATCTACTTACTGATTAATCTTCTCTCAAAAGTCCAATTCTGTCCTAAAGAGCCTGTTTCTCATGTGCAAACATCTGAGTAGATGTCAAGACCAGATCAGGATGATATCAGTTTCTTGTGAGGTTCTTCCTTTTTGCATAATTTGGAATTTCCGTATGCAAAACATTGCTACATAGAAAGCCACATGCAACTTGCATGTAGATTGTGAAGTAGCACATTTGTTCACATGTTATTTTTTAAAATTCACTTACTTCTATTTCAGAAAATGAAGCTGCTTTATCCTGGTTTAGTAGGACAGAAGCAAACTATAGTACCAGAAAGTTAAATACAGGTATACCTCAACTTTCAACCATTTGTTTAGTAACTCTTTGAAGTTACAACATCACTGAAAAGGGTGATTAATGACTAGTCCTTGCACTTGCAACCATTGCAACATCCTCATAGACACATGATCAAAATTTGGATGCCTGGAAACCAGCATGTTTTTACAACAGTTGCAGCATCCTGGGAATATGATATCACCTTTGTGACCTTCTGTAGGAGAAGGAATGGCAGAACCTGAGGTTGGAGTGAAAATAGGGTTTAGCTTAGAATCCCTGCATAGCCACAAGTGAACTAATTTTATCTAACTCTAACCAGGTGCTGACCATTAGCTGAGAAGACTCCTGTGGATAGGCTTTTAGCAATAAATCAGCTTAACTGAACCTTTACCTATTCTTAGACCTAGTCTTTCATGCCTGATACCTTCCTAGCCAGCTTCGAGCAAGCAAAGACAGTGGGAGAATAATGGACTTGCTTAATGAGCATGTGATCAATGACTTAACAACTGCAGTGATTCGTGTAACAATCATGGCAAAAAGGTCATAAAATCTGGCAAGACTCACTTATCAATTGCCTTACTTAGTAATGGAAATGTGGGTCCCAATTGTTGTTGTAACTTGATGACTACTTGTAGAATCAAGAAGCATCTTAAGACAAGCACCCATAGAATTTGTCTACGACTGGCCACCTGATCACAGAAATCACTTTAATGTCTTCTCTTGGCATGAAAATTCCTTTGTTGAATTAAATTAAAACATAAAAATAATACTTTACAAGAACATCCACATATGGTACCTGACAATTGTTATAAATTATCACTCCAATATTCAGATTGTAATCAAACAAGTGATTAGTGTAGCCAGAAAAGTGGCAAAACAGAATACTGGATTGGAATCCCGAGTTTATAGTTTTGGAAAGTTAACATTCCTAAGACCTGAAACTGATTTAGCAATGATTACTGAAGCAGGTTTTATATTTTCTGTATATTAGAACAAAGATTAATTTATTGGAAATACACTACAAAGATAGGTAGAGCCTGGCTATATCCTACCAGGAGGAGAATCTCAGAGTATGTGCTTTGTATATGTGTGCCTGAGGAAAAAAGGCAGAAGGAAATGACTTCAGATTAGCCTCCTCTCATAGAATCAGCAGAGCTGGGGCTAATGGACATTTCCTCTTTGCCTCAGCATGAGAATGGACCACCTACTATTTTGGGAGGGAAGGACTGGATGATACTCCCTTTGGCTACTCTAAACTACTGGAGTAGCACTACTACAAGAAGTCTTTTTCCTTCCGAATTGGTGCAGTACAGCAGTTCAGTATTATCTGTTGCACTTCACTGTATTCTACACAAATGCCTCTGTTCCAATTGGCTGGTGAGCGCTCTGGGAGCAACCCCCCTTCCTGTGACAGCTATTCACATTTTTTAATAGGTGAAATTGACATAAATTCTGCCAAGTTTCCCCTTCTAGCCAAATACATGGAAAAACTGTAAAACTGGGTTTCTTTTCTATCAATCCTCAAAGAACACGCCTACAAAAGGAAAAGCATTGGCGCTTGTTATTCCAGCATGGGTAGAGAAGTAGAGGAATTGGGAAGAGGGCTCAGTAATGGCTGCCTAGGTAGAACATCTGGCTTTCATTGTGGTAAATGCTAATTTACCACTGTGTGGTTGCGCGGTGGTTAGAATGCAGTATTTCAGGCTAACTCACTGCTCGCTGCCAGGAGTTCAATATTGACTGATTCAAGGTTGACTCAGCCTTCCAGCCTCCTGAGGTCAGTAGCAATAGCAATAGCACTTAGACTTACATACCGCTTTGCAGTGCTTTACAGCCCTCTCTAAGCAGTTTTACAGAGTCAGCGTATTGCTCCAACAATGTGGGTCCTTATTTTACCAACCTCGGAAGGATGGAAGGCTAAGTCAATCTTGAGTTGGTGAGACTCAAACTGCCGTACTGCTGGCTGTTGGCAGTCAGCATAATTAGCCTGAAGTAGTACAGTCTAACCTCTGAGCCACCATGGCTCATGAGTAAAATGAGGAGCCAAATTGTTGGGGGCAATATGCTGACTCTGTAAACCTCTTAGAGAGGGCTGTAAAGGATTATGAAGCAGTATCCAAGTCTAAGTGCTACTGCTATTGCTACTGCTATTGCTAAAAGTAGAGGAGGGGGTTGAAATCTGGCAATACGTCTCATAAACTGGCTTGATTTTCAGCTGGCTTGTTCAAAGAAAACAAAAAACCTGAAGGCTGTTGTATAGATCCCAAGCCTACTATCCTCTTGTGACCAGTAGCTCAGATGGGGCTAGTAAGTCAGTGCCACTGAATCTGTAAATGAGTACTAACAGTATAGTGATGACACCTTAGCCCTCAGATGGCAGATAACCTCACTCACTGTCCTCATATATTTGTTGGAGTGGGGGAAAAATCAAGTCCTCAGATATTCCAGAAAGCAAGGATTGAGAGCTGAATATGCCCTATTTCCAAATTGCATCAGCTAGTCTATTTTAGGTAGTAGAGCTGATACAACAAGTATGGATTTTGAGTATGGATCTCAAAATGAATACACTAAAGTGATTGGGTTTGCCAAGAAACCCAAACAGTTCCAAATTACACATAAATGGTGAAAAGTTAAAGCAAGCAGATAAATTTTGTCAAGGTAATGATGATTTAATAGCTGACCAACTGCTGTAAGGTTGTAATGCTGTAATACTGCAATGATGTAATGATGATGCAATGGTAGCAATGAGTCAGCAGGGTTATTTGATTGCTACCACTTTAAGAGGCTGTAATATATGAGACCCTGTGAGGGCGTATCTTTCTCTCTATGTGTGCTTCTGTGGTGTAGCTGATTACTGATTGCTGTTTATTCAAGGCCTGTATCATAGTACTTTTATGTATACGTGCTTTTTTAGGGATAAAACCACTATATGTAAATACAAACCTGTGTGATGTATTTGCTCCTAGGTTATCTCACTTAGTCACACTGTGTGCACATTTGTTATCTCCCTTGGTAGAAAGTTCATTGCAAAGGAAGAAAGAACTCTGAGGTTATACTTGGTCATTTGACTAATGATTTTTTGCTGAAATAAGTGAAAATAGCTGTACGTAAAAGCGAATGGTGCCTATTTTGCTACATGGCAGTTTGGTTAGATAATTCCTAGGATACCTTTCAAATTTTATATTGATTTTTTCTGATTCCCTTTCTTTTCTCTTATGGCATGCTTTGAATTTAATTTAGATATTTCTTGTACCTTGTCTGGATTGTATAACATTGCTTACCCAGAAAGAAAATAGGGTGATGGGGATGTAGAAATATATGTAAACAACAGCTTTTCTCAAATTTTAGTGTGTGTGTGTGATTGGCATGATTTCCTTTCTCAAGGAATATTCTATACAGCTTTTATTACCCTGTTCCCCTGAAAACACAACCTACTCTGAAAGCAAGTTCTGGCTTGATTTTTACACATGCGCCCAATATAAGCCCTACCCTAAAATAAGTCCTAATTAAGATCCCGCCCACTCCAGGGTGCACGGGTAAAAATTAAGCTAGGGTGGGGATGGGGGGGTGGAGCTGCCCTTACTTACCTTTGGATAGTTGTAGCCAGGCCTCGCACTCCCCGACACCTGCCTTACTGGCCCATTTCTTCTGCAGCCAGCAAGGCTTTCCTGAAGGCGTCTGTAGCTGATAGCAAAGCTCTGGATCGATCTGGAGCTCTGTTATCAGCTGCAGAGGCCTTCAGGAAAGCCTTGCCGGCTGCAGAAGAAGTTCTTGAAGGCCTCTGACAACGAAAAGGAGGTCGGGGGTGACGCGCGCAAGTGATGTGAGTGGATGATATTCCCTGAAAATAAGACCTGGTGCTTTTTTTGGTGGCAAAAAATTATAAGACAGGGTCTTATTTTCGGGGAAACACGGTAGTTCTAACCGTTGTTCACGATCAGATAAGCCTTTCAAAATTAAGAGGGTATTTTTTTAAAAAAGGTGTTTCTAGGTAGTCCCTTTGTGTGTGGCATTCTATTACGATTATTTTCCAAAAGAGCACATTTATCTATAGCAAGATAAAGTCCACAAAAAGCAACAACATATGCTATAAATTAACTGGTTTAAGACCAATCAAAAAGTAACAGATGTATTAATGGCAGTTGCACCTTGTAACCATGTGAATCATTAACATGATGACCACAGAGCCATCTGAAGACCTGCAAAAATAAATGACCCGTCATGAATTAGGCCCCAGAAACTAAACATTCCTAACCTTGTTCAAAAGCAAGGGCATCAGCTCATATATTTAAGCAACACATTGAGTAGTGAAGTGTGAAATCGGGTTAGATACATACACTTGTGAACAAGACATAAAGCCTGCAGCAGCATCGCTGTGGATTTGCTTTCAGCAACAAAAAAAGTTGTACTGTAGAAAGAGCGCAACACAGCTTTTCTAAGTGGGTGGCCCACAAAAAGATGGTACCTAGACAGCATCTGGCTGGTCTACTGACATTAATATGGCAAGGCAACCAAAACTAGGAATGTAGACTATTCCAAGAAGGCACTCAGGTAAAACAAGAGAATACAGCTGAGGCACCCAAATGAAGACAACTGAAATCAATACCACAGGACACTTACATGTTCAAATAGAATCTGTTTTTTTTCCTGGTAGAGGTATTAATTAGATAATTCCAGAGTGAAGCAGACCATTAGCAATCAATTACAACAAAGCACTGGCAATAAATGCAGATAATTAGGCTCCCCAAAAAGTAATTACGTTTGTTCCACTCCAATGAACTTTTTATTTTAATAGTAATTAACTTAGGGTGGGGGAGAGAAAGTTCGAGTGACCCACTGTGCCCAGTCCTGACTGTATGAAAAATAGAATGATACCCCATCATAGTTATGAGCACTTTTCTCTAGATTAAAAATATATCTGTATTTTAATTATAACTATTGTATGTCTATATATACAGTACATAAAAACTACTCTGGCTAATGGGCAGTGGGAAAACGCCTGAGGGGGCAATACAATAAGACTTACCACAGCATAGTAATTCCAGTATTATGTCAAAACAATGTTGAATGCAGACTCTTCCTACCATCTTTGACCATCTGTAGCTCAGACCAGCAAGCCTGAGCAACAAAATCCACAATCTAATAAATCATTGCAAGAGTAACAGCTCCATTGATGGGCAACCTGAGAAAGGAATGATCCTTAATTCTAAGGTTCTTTCAAGATATATTGAAAGATGCTGTAGTAATGTACTGGCAATGTAGAACTGCTTTCAGTGAAAATGTTTAGCATAACTTTCTCAAGCCAGTTTATGCTGTTGCATATTACAGCTCAGAATCAGGCAGGATTTTTGATAAGACTGTGTAGACTGACATAAGTCTGCCTTTGAAACTAAAGTTTTCTTCCACTTTGTATCCCATTGGAGGAGAAAGGAGGAGGTTAGATCTTAACAGAATTCAGACATTCACCAATTTAAAGCCAAATGTAAAAGATAATTTTGGAGGAAACTACCTGTTGATTCACAAGACATTATCACTCCCTCCTGCTTGCATGGATGCCAATCTTCTTATATACAAAAAGTTAGTACTGATCCGTGATCTTAATGGTCTAATGTAGACCGTATGCTTCATATTGCTAAACTAGTAGAATGCACGATTAACTACTCATAAATATTCCTGATCTTTGCTAAATTATGAAATTGGCAGGCAGAGAAATCAGATTTTCTGATTCCTAAAAATGGTGTCACTGTTCAAATAATTCTGGCAAGGTACTGAAAAGAACAAGGCACTTTGCATTTTCCCTCCTCTGCCTCTTTATCTAGTCATCAGACAATGAACATTTATATGAAGCAAAATGATTAAAGAAAGGCTTGAAAGAGACTTTTCCTGATAGAAATTGGTCCAACATGAATTTTAAAAGTTGCAGATGTCAAGGAATACTGACAAGCACAAATATTTTGGCTTCTGCCTGGTTGGGTGCTCTAATGAGACTTTGTAGATTCATATGCAGTCTGTGTGTTGTGCATCTAATGTGCAATATTCTGTAGTTTATATGAAGGAATTTTCATCACAATCAGGAGAGAGCTTAGAGTGAAGATTTTCAAAGAAAAATGTCACTAAAAGTAAGAAGCCACTCAGAATGGATAAAGAGAGGAAGATTCTCCACATTCTGGTAGCTTCATTAATAACCTTATGAAATCCTAAGAAGAAAAGACTGGCGACACAAGTAGGATTGTTTTTTAATTAGTCATATCAAACTAATGACCACCAGGTTGTTGTCTGAATGGAAACAACAAATTCACACATACACACTTACAAAGGAAAATCCAGTCAATGCCTGAAAAAAACAATTCCCGGTTTGGAAAGCAACTTGAGAAACACTGCTTGGTGTCTGAATTATGGCAAGGGTCTTATTATGTTCTGCCTCAAATATTCCCCCGACACCCTCACTGAAAAAACCCCCAGGAGATTGCTTTTCCTTTTTCAACTCCAAGAAAAAAAATAAAATGAGGTGGATGCAGTTGGAAATTTGATGAGACAAGCTGAAGTCAGCCCGGCACAATCTGAAGAATTCGGCCCGTGGAAACAAATGTGATCTCGGAGGTCAAAGCTTGGCACTAATGAGATTGTACTGCTGCCTGCATAAACCAGTCAATTAAAATATATAATTCATTTTTTCACTGGAAATCACACTACAATAATAGTGGAGAGGAGAAGAAGTGGGCTTGGTATTAAAGCTGCTGTCTCCCCAGAAGAGGTTGGAGCCTTGAAAGAAGAGGTCTCTGCCTGGAGAAAGGGTGGGTATATTGAGCATAAACATCCAGAAGACACAGGATAGGACACAAACCTTGTCAAAGACATGGCCATAGCAATGTGCTTTGCCACAGCTGGAGGAGAACTGCTTTCCACAACGGCAAGCTCAAGTGCTATTTGGAAAGTGCAGGCATCCTGCAGAAAAAAATTCTATGAAATTCATGTTTCAGCAGCAAGTTTTAAAATTTTTCAGACCCTCAAATTCCTTGGCACTGGAGGTCATGCAATATCATTCCGCTTTGGAGTCAATTTCCGTTTTCTGATAAAAATGAAATGTGCATTCTGGGGAAGAATAAATGTGCTAGTGCAGATGTGTTGACAGTTTCAAAACCTGATGGACAGAGGAAGCAGGCGGCCCATTGTTATTTGTAACCTAGGCAGTGTTTGTATGCCAGAGAGGCAGACTATAAATATAAAATCATATCTGCTACAAACAGAAGACTTATATTGTACAACCTTTACCCATATACACAAGAACACAATTTACATATAATGCCTTACAGGAGTGTCATTGTCACAGAAAGGATTATTTTTTCTAAAAAAAGAAGGGGGGGAAAAGCACAGCTCTCCCCCCCTCCCTTACGTTCAGTGCACATACCAGGTTAGGCAGTCCAACAATCACAAGTGGAGTTCTGTTTTATCCACTTGTATTTTCTGAATTGTGCATGAACTAAACAGCCTTTTCAATGTGTGTGCACCATCCTACACAGAGATGCTGCACAAGAGGAATGTGGCAGCATGCACATGGAGTATATGTTTTTTGTTAATGCCTGAAATGCCTCATTTCTTCAGACATGCAGAGTGAAGCTAAGGCCTGAGAGTGTCTTGTGTTCAACAGCACTGCCTTCTCTTGGGCAGGACTCTTTGTAAGGCATCTTCATTGGGGAGTTTAAACAACCGCTGAAGAAGAAACAGAGGGAAACAAGAACAAAAAGAAACAGGCCAAACAGGAAGTGCATGAGTTTGTCTGTGCTTAGCAGGTTAACAAGAAGCTGCAAGACTTAAGACTATCTAGGCTGAAACTTGGAGGGCATTCAGAAGTTCTGTTTATTCATTTCACTTCCATCCAAGCTCAGGCCACCATCACAGCAGGACACTAATGGTTTCTGGAGTGGCACGTCCACACATGGAGTGGCAGGCAGGCACACACAAAAGTGAAGACAGAAGTCTGATGGGAGCTTTTTTACAGCAAAGATTGGGCTCCTGGTCAGTGTGTCCGAGGGCTTAGGTGATCGAATGCCACAGTGATTGAAACTGTGCCAGCACAATGAGAAGCAAAGGCAGAACTCTACTGCCTATCGACGATAGTGATTGGGAGCATCTGCAAACATGTATTTTAGTCTGTAGGCTTCAGCGAGGAGGAGTCCAATCTCTTCATTGCCCCAGTGTATGGTGGGTAGATTTTGTAGTAACATTAGAAGGCCCTGAAATGTGGAAAAGAGAAAGCTCAGAGATGTGACCTTGACTTTAAATGTGCAAAAATGCTTTTATGTTCTTGTGGCATTACCTTTCTGTTTTATTATTTTATTTATTCAAATTTATTATCATGGCCCAACTCTGGGAGACATACCATATCAAAACATCCATCAAAACAGACAAAACACAAAACCAAGCAGGCAGCCTGGACCAAAATAATCTTACAACCTACATTCAATTCAATATCAACTATAGTCATTGGGGATCTGATTCAGGCAGTACTGAGCCTGATAATCAGTGGAGGGGGGGGAAACACCATCTCAGGATTGGGGTCAAAACCTTAAACACGAAATCTTCACTTCCTGCTTTACTTGCAGACAATGTAGCAGTCAGCTATTACAGCTGTGGAAATTATTTTACTAAAGCACTCAGAGAAAATGTCTGCATCTCTGGGTAAAGTGATTTCATGCCTGTAATCACAGACCAGAAACACTGCTGTACATATTCATTCTCTTCTCTTCTCTTCTCTGAAATAAATACATTTTCAAGCAGGATAATTACAATGCATCCTTTTCTAAATGTGGTTGCCTGCTGATGATTTACCTGGAAGTCCTCTTCATCCAAAATCTCTTTCCGCCACTTAATCAAGAATGCAGCACAGACGTATAAATGGAAATGAGAGAATCCCTCAGGCTCGGACTGAAAAGAACACATCACTTGGGGTTAGAACCAGTTATCAGCATGCCTTATTTCTCACTGCTTTTCTACATTTTATAGTGGATATAAATGTAAGTTATGTGCAAGGAGAGCGGCAGAGCTTTATTTTGTGATGATGTTATATAGATAGTCCTCGACTTACAACAGTTCATTTAGTGAGCGTTTGAAGTTACAACATCACTGAAAAAAGTGACTTACGAACATTTTTCACACTTATGACTCTGGCAGGATCCTCATGGTCACATGATTTATATTTGGATGCTTGGCAACTGGTTCATACTTATGATGGTTGCAATGTTCTGGGGTCATGCGATCCCCTTTTGCAACCTTCTAACAAGCAAAGTCAATGGGGAAGCCAGATTCCCATAACAACTGTGTCACTAAACTAACAGCTGCAGTGATTCACTTAACAACTGTGGCAAAGGTCATAAAATGTGGCAAAATTCACGTAACAACTATCTCACTTAGCAAGGCTAACTTTTAGGCTCCATTGTGGTCATAAGTCAAGGACTACCTGTAAAGACTTACCCTCTAAAATCCAGGGAGAAGACTCGCTAATCATACTGGTCTTCCAGAAGGCCCTGAGAAGTTGGTTTCACCATTCCACAAAATGGTTGCATTGTGTTTAAGAGTCTGGATGCACTTTCATTTGGGTTTTTTTTGTTTTTTTGTTTGTTTATAGTACTTTAATTGTTTTAATCATTTTTAATGGCTTTGTTGTAATTGTTTTGACAGTTTTTTGCTCTTGCTAATTTAATCATTTGAGCTGTCCAGAGTTACAAATGTGAGATGGGTGGCTAAATAAATCCAATCAATCAATCAATCAATCAGTGATCTGAGTATACTATTGCCCGCTTCCATGTAGGATTATCGCTGGGAAAAGGAATCTGAGTAAAGTCACAGGGCACCATTTTTATCAAGACAGGCTTCCAACAAAGAAGTGGGATAGTCTCATACCTGATAAGTGTCCCAAAGGCGAATGGTGCAGCGAAGAGGAAGCTCCCTCATCAGGAGATTGTTCATCCAGCGAAAGGCAAACTGCAAGTACTCCACTTCATACTTCCTAAAGTGACTGTGTACCTGCTCTGAAACAGGACATTTTATTTGCAAATGGCAAATATTTGATATATTTGCTGTCATTAGCAGAAATCACATCTCCATGAAACAGTATCTTTGCTTGCTGTCGCTATTCTACTTCTGAGTACAACTCAACATGCTGTTTTTGACCTATCATGTCCTACAGGGCTGCCTACTCCTATCCATCTGGGTCCTGCATCTCAGATAGGATGCTTAGCCTGCATTTGAGATTTGGGGAATGTGAAAAATGTCTGTTTTTTGGTCCCGTTTCTATAAAGAAACTAGCAAAGAAAAAAACATATTTTCACTAACAACATTGGAAGGGCAAGCTACCGTAGGTAAATAGGGAAAAAACCCATACTGACTTGCACTGATGATGTTACCTAGTTGGGTAATGAAATGTCTACAAACAGCCAAGCTCAGAGAGCACCAAGGACTCCACAGATCAACTATGAGCTACATATATTCTACTGTATTCTTTTTGAATATGAGAAACTCGTGTTTTTTTGTCACTGGCACCCACCCTATGGAATAGTTTCCCATTAGAATTTTGGAAAGTTCAAATAGTTGAGTTCTTAAAGTCTTATAAACAGAGCTGTGGTCATGGCAATTATTTAAAACCTACCATCTATCTGGTCATTTTGGGGGGCTGCCCATACAAAATGCCTTTCACTTACATTTTGTAAATTTCAGCCCCTTTCCTGCTATTTTTTTTCTCTTACAAGCCTATCAGCTTATAACTGCTTATTTACCCTTCTTCCCAAGAGTATTCTATTTTTAACATGCCTTAAGGACATCAACATCCCAGTCTGATTGTCACCTAAGACAATTGAGAAAAAGAGCCTATGACTTTGGTCTCCTGTCAACTGTTTGTGTTCCACACCCTATGTTTTTCTCTCAAGTGAGAATCCATGAGTGTTACAATTCAGTTGCAGATGTCAAACTCAAATTCACCTACCATCAATACGACTGACAAGTTCCTCCAGTGCTTTGACTTTTTTTTGGATCCCTGGTTGTGCAAATGTGTAATTGTCCTGAAGCAAAGATATATTGTGTGTTTAAGAGGATGCAAGACCAGCAAACAGGTTTATACCTTTTTAGTTATTGAAAATGCTTTTCCAGGGCTTTCAAGCAGACCATTCCAAAAATGCCAGAAATAAAATATGAAACTGTATATATCCAATAGACCCTACCATAAATTTCTGATATTTGGGACATATCTGATGGATATGCTCCTTATGGAATGTTCATATGCAATAGAAAATGGTGGTGAGAATTGGGTATTAACCATTTCTTGCCCTCTTTAACTGCCTGTAACATAACAACCTGATGTTCTCAGTTTGTTTATTCAATACAGCATGAACAAATAGGAGAAACTGCTGATTTCATCTAGTTATAAAACATTCTGGAAACCCTTGTTCTCCATGAATTATTTCCTGTGTATATAATATCTTCAAAATTAAAGATATATTACAAAAAAGATCCCCTACAAGACTTTCAAAAATTCTGTTTTTGAAGTGACACACCTTAAATTTAAAATGCTACTATGATTAGCAGCATGTTCCTGTCAAAAGCAGTAAAATTCCTTAAGTAGCCCACTTGCTTATCCACATATATAAAAATGTATATTGATAAATAACCTCTATTTGTACATCAAACATTTTATGGTCTATATGATAGTGTCACTGATCAAATTGCGCTACATCGTGTTGATTTGAATATAGCTTTTGCACATCATGGTCAAAACCTGTATAATGTTAAACTAGGAACTCAGTTAAGTTTCCTGAGAATTTTGTATTAGTTTTACATTATGTTTCTAGCCCTTAAAGTTGTGAAGACATGCCCTACTGTACATTTGTAATAATTACAGAAATTTAAGCAGAGGAAAGCGTTATTAAGATTTTCAAGGACTAGAAATGCTGTTTCAGTATCCATGTGATTCCTTCTTTCTCTAGAACTAACACATCCAGAATAAATTATACAAATATAGAATGAACTATAAAACAAAAGATTGAATAGTAATAGACTGCCATGATTCAAATTGAATGTTTGTGAGACATAATATTTAGAGAACTGAATAATTCTTGTTTTAAGCATGGAGTGCACTTGCGTTTGTACATTGCCTTCAGTGTAGAGACCAAAGCAGGTAAAATTATGAAAGTGTAGACTCCACATTATCCTTGGGGGACCATGAAGCAGCAGAAGTGGCTGGGAATAGCAGAGTTTGGATTGTCCAAGGAAGAGGTCGCCTGGAGACCTGACAGTCAGTAAAGATAAATGTCCTACCTGGATTCCATCCAGCAGTTTGCTCATACACCAAAAGCTGTCAGCTTCGATGCTTTGCAGCACATCTTGAGACAGGTTTGTTACATCAAAGTTCTCCACATCCTCTTCTAAAGAAAGAAAGTGTACCTTTGTAGAATAATGCTTAAGGATATATGCCCCTTGTCTGTCTCCAGTATTTATTTTGTGTCTTTCTAAAAATAGAAGTGATGTCTTATCAGGTCTTTTTTTTTTTTAAGATACATCCATATTGTTATATGGACAGTGTGGCATCTGACTTTTATTCATATTAATACAAAAATGATATAGGTACAAATAAAAATTACTACATTAATCAAACCTATATGGTTCTACTGTTATTATACATATTTATATCAGCACAAAATCCTTCATTCTTCAGTTGTTCAATATTTGCTACACCCTTCTATAGTAATAACATTATTCTTGAGCATACCTGATA
>JANHFL010003341.1:35486-48042 GCA_032468155.1 Oxyrhabdium leporinum
CCACCCCCCCCCGGGGGGGGGGGGAACGGGACAGGACACGACACTTTTTCTGTCAGATTTAAGACATGACTGACAAAAGCTAATCCAGGAGAGAGATGATGGTGAATCTATCTTTATATATTGTAATGGCAAAGCATTTCAGGGATGATGAAGCTGATCCAGTGATGACAATCTGAGTATTCAATAGCAAGAGCTAATAATATACTTCAGCCATCAAGCATCGCTTACCAACATATTCAGAGAGGAACACAACAAAGAATGGAGTGACCAGGTCATTAATCCCTTGCACGTAGCCGCTGGCAGGGTGTCGGATGGCCCAGATAAACAGGATTCGTTCAAAGATCTAGAGAGGAAGAAGGAAAGCCAGGTGCTTGAGTTAGCCATGCCCAAAGAAAGAGGAAGAAAGAGAAAGCCTGAACAAGAGCAGGGGAGGAAGAGGTTGTGGTAAGAGTTAGAAATGCAGTGACTAAAGAAATAGCCAGGCTTGAGGTTCTTAGCAGCAAAGAAGATTCAGCATACAGTGTACCTGGCTCCAAGGATGCCACGTGCAGAAGCCAGCAGAAATTCAGAATTATCATAGATGAATATTCTGCTCTGAAAAGAGTTTATCTATCCTTTTCCATTTTCTATGTGATTAAGCACCTAGAGGGTTATAAGCTGAGGGGATTACCTGACTTCACTTCCTCCAAGGACATAGGTTCATGGATGGAATCCTGAGGTTGTTTCAACCCACATCTGCAGCCATTGGAAGAAAGAAGCAAGCTCTGGGGAAGATCAGACACTTTCTCAACTTTTTTAACCTTTCCTTACAAAACTCAAAGTTGCTTCTTTTTAAAAGGAGGGGGAAAAACACACTGGCCAATTAAGCTGCATGCCTGCTTATTTGTTCAAATGTTTCAGTCAAAGGGAACAAAAGGCACCAGGTTGGTAGTACTGTCATTAATGTGAACTATCATTAAGCAAATGGTTGTAAATTGAGGACCTTTAATTGATATTTTTCAAATGGATGTTTGGGGGTCAACAGTTTCATAACATGTTTAATGAATGTCATGCCTAGTTCAAAAGAGCAGGCAACAAAAGATGAAAAAAAAAGGACTACTGGACATCCTGGAGAATACAAAATGTTGGGCTAAATTCACGAGTATTCTGATGTGGATTAAGGCAGTTTCCTGTTGTTCTAGTCCAACATGTCTCCTACCTCTGTTATGTAAGAGTCACTATTATATATTTTGCAGATACTCTTACATCTATTGTTAAAAGTTCCTCATTTTCTGCAATGAGGTTTCTTGCTTATGGATTAATATAGGCAACAAAAGGCCTTCTCACAACTATCTGGTGTGGCCGAAATTCATGAAGCTTAGGATGAGGCTACTGCTAGTATGTAGACAGCAGCTCCAAAACACTCTGTCAAGTTCAATAAATCACTTCTGCAAAATCAGCAAGGCCTGACAGACCATACATTGCAGCTCCTTGACAGAGGTGCTCTAGATTCTGGTTTCTTTCAAATATAAGAATAGGGATCAGACTTGAGGCCCCTGATAGGTTTTCTAGTTGCACACCAGATTCAGAAACATTAACCCTAGCATGCTTCAAGTCCTCCTGGTGATTTCTGTAATTGAGAGAACTGACATTCTCCAGAATATATGTTGTTCATACTTCATGAAACATTAATAATAAATGAATAGCTTGTCTGTTACATTTGCATCCGCAATGACTGAATTTAGTAGACAAGCAACTGAAGTCTGTTGTTTCGAGAATACAAAATCTTGATGGAGGTATTTTTTGCTCGTTGTAGGAAACGTGTTATAGCAGAACAATATAAGCAATATCTCAGTGCCCTTGGTATAAATTCCCTGATCAGTTTTTCTTTCAAGAGTCTGCACAGGTTATTTTATAACTTTCAGGGTAGTCACCAATGGCATTCAATATAATTGTGACAGATAGCTCTCATTAATCATACTTTGAACATGGCCGTTTGTTTTGCAGCACTACCACTTATATTAATGGTTAAGTATTCTAGCTCTTAAGCCGATCAAAGCTTTTAAACAGTATGCACTGACCATTGTCTGCTACAAGGAGAAAAGGGACATACACCAGAAAACAAGCCATGACAATGTGCCTATTCATTTCAAGGCCAACAGCACAGGACCTTGTTAGGTATTTATTTATGCTCCATAAACCTGAAGAACTGAATCAATCTATTATGGTTTTAGACAGACCTTGCATTAGTAATCATAAATTCCCACACCTAATCAATGCTGACTCCTAAATATAGAAAACCCCATCTCTGCTATACACAAGAGCTAGAAATGGATTAAGATCACTTAAGCTTGACTGAAACAGCATGATTTGCAGGCATCAGTAACTAATCAGTAGAATCAGACTGGTCAAAGCTACAATAATTTATATCTTATAACATGTTTAGTTATTAATATTTGGAATTCAATTAATCTAGCTAGAGGTGTGCCATTTAAAACTTTACTAAGACAGTTTATGTTCTTAGGCAAGTCACCTCATTGGTATAATATGGACTTAATGCAGTTTTGCTGTGATATACATTGAGAGGACACTTAAAAGCCAGAGATTATTCCTTCATGAAGTCACTACTTTCTGTTAAAGAGCTTCTAAAAATAATGACTTAACTTCTACAGAGCCTTATCACTAGAGAGCATCTAGAAAGCCCACATAGTCTCCTACCTTTTACTCATAGTAACTTCCTAGATACCAGTAGTATCCTCAGAAGACTTATTCTGGGTACTTATCACTGAAAGAAGGATGGAAAATGCCTGGAGAAATGGATTACTTGGTTTTCATGCCTTGATTTGAACAGACAGATAATATCAGAACATTGTACCCTTGCAACTAACTAAATATAACTGTGCATAGGAAAAACACTTTATCCTATATCGTGCATTCTAAAAAAATAAAAAATACGGATAAAGATTGCATCTTTTTCTGTTGAAAGTTTGTCATTTCATGCAATATTTGAATATATGGATTCTTATGAAAAGTCCATAATTAGACAGTATTGAAGCTACTAGGCTTCAGATTGAAATGTTAATCCTGTATATTTCTTCCTGTTGATTTGCCTGCAACATCTAGTAATATATCATATATAATGCAATGCCATTGTGTTACAAATATCTTTATCCACACAGCAATGGCTGGTAAAATAAAAGGAAACAGAATGCAACATTATCTTATCATACACTTATATTAATGCATAACCCTAAGAAAAAGAGGCAGGAAAATATTTATCTGGTGGCAATGTGCATTCTTTTGTAATTTCATAATACTTTTTGCATTTCCCAAATGGTGCGCTTTGGTAGAATATTGATAAAACATTCCTGCAAAAATAAGTGTGCCTGCACGATTTATTTATATTGCATTTTGGAAATGCAGCATATAATACAACATAGCCATCTAATTTGTAGAATGGAAAGAAAATACTTAAAAGTGTGATTTAAAATATATATATATCAGAAATGCCCTTGAATAGTACAAGGCAGTTAACCCCTAGAACATTGTTTCTTGACCTTGGCAAATTTATGATGCTGGACTTCAATTTCCAGAATTCCCCAGCTAGCTGGAAGTTGAAGTTCACACATCTTAAACTGGTTGCCATTGAGTAACAGTACTCAGAAAATCAGTAATAATCGGACAAAACAGTAAGCATCCTTGGTCACTAACATCAAGAGTTAAATGGCTTATCAGGGTGGGGGGGAAGCTTCTCACCTCTTGAACTAATGGTTGCTGGAACAGAGGGATGAGGGGATTTGTCCGTGGAATGTCTATATGGATCTGAAAATGATTTTTAAGAAAATAAAAAGATATTAAAGACTGCAAACAAATCTTGCAATCTGCAAATACAAGGCAATATTTCTATGGCCTAATCTAAACAGAAGATAGAATGGTGTCACTGATTCAGAGGACCAACATTATAGCATGTTCTTGCTCATCCAACTAAACAGAGCTGATGACTCAAGGATATATGTTAATGATCCAGCACAAATATGCAAGCCTTGCAGGAATGATCCCTTCAAAAGACTACCCTAAAAGACCTAGGTAATTTTCCAAAGTAATTTCCCTCTGGGTCAAGAGTGCCTGCAATTCTTGGAAGACGCCCAGGCAACAGGTGCACCAGCCTCGTGGTTATGAAGTTCCAGAGATCAGTTATGTAGGCAGCATAGGGGAAGCTTTCCTCCCAGCAAAAGAGCAACCAATGCACACTGTCAATGGCAGGAAGAATACAGTATTATACAGCTGCTTCAACAGGAAGAAGTAGGTAAGTCTTGTGTAGCTTTTTCTTTTCTTTCCAGTGAAGCAACTCCAATGGCTCTCTCTGGAAAGAAGTAGAAGAAAGAATCCTATTTCCTAGAGCAAGGTATGATGGAGACTACACCTCTCCTCCCCTCAAGCATGCTTAAAATTGTGGATTTCCCCAAAAGCACTGACCTGCAAGCAGGTTCCTAGAGAATGAACAGTTTTTTATACATACATAAGTTTATGTGACTGCTGGGTATATATGTATATCTGGAATGTATGGCCTTCAATATCTGGCATAACTCTGAAAGGCAAAAATGCTGTCTATTCCTGTTCTAGGATCACTGGTCAGATCACTTTCATGTCTGCTGATTTTGACAATAACACCTAGGAAGTGTATATTATCTAGTATATTATTACCAATGTTAATTTGGGAATCTGGAATGGGAAAACCCATTCAACTATAGAACTCGCTGAGTCACTTGCCCAGAAATTGTCTAAGCCAATCTATCTCACATGGCTATTGTTCTGCAGGTAAATCCCCTCACTTTCCAAATACATGCTTTGGAGCTCAGAAAAGGTGGGAACATAAATGCAAAGAATTATAACTAAACACGCAATGGTCAGAACTACATGCAATTCGGTAAGGGGCCAAGCTCAATCTAGAGATTAGAAGTCTGTGTACCTGCCGATAAGTATCTTGATGATGTTCCTCATTTCTGGAGTCATAATACTGTTCAATGAAGCCAAAATACTCTTCTCGTTTTCGTTGTAAAGTCAGCTTCCTTCGTTCCATACTGGCAGGGAGATAACCCTATAGAAGACAAAACCTGTCAAGTCAAAATTCTTCCACTGTGTTCCACATACCTATCCAATTTTCACTCCAACCTGCCCAATGCTAGCCCAGAAGAAAATATTTTAGGAAAGCATATAGGATTTAACAAGAGTCCAACAAAAAGTTGTAGAACCAAAAGTCTGAAAACTGCAGCTTCTTCTAATCAAGTTCTCCTTTGGGGGATGAAACTGCAACTATCAACATTTTTCCTTGCATTAAATGCTTAAAAGCATTGTAGACAATCATACTTTGGAATCTACAATTCCAGCATCACATAAAGATTTCTTAGGAGTAAGGCTTTTTGTAGGTCAGAAATACTGTTGTCCTGTAACTTCTCTCATTTTCTACAGAGACTGACTTTGGAATTCATCGACATTCTTGCTTTTTCATAGCATAACTAACATAACATATGGGCTATTTTTATTTCTAAATCAGTTTTTACAAACCTAAGCATAAAATGTACTGTTCTCCCATGCTACAGTGTCATATTCCTCTCAAGAGATCTCAGGCAGCTTGGTTAAGAAAGACTTGGGCTAAAAATCCAACCAGGAGCTGTGTTTGCCTGGAGCCCAGTTATGCATCTTGGATACATTTTCATTATGTAGATGACACAAGTTGTCCTAGGTCAGAGGATGCAGCACTCACTGATAAAAGTCGCCAAGTCACAGGACGAACCTCTCTGGGGACACCAGGCCAGCTGCATTTCCTCAATTCATCTGCAAAGGGACAACAGTGAATTTATTCATATTAACATTTTGGCATTTTTAAAGATGGCAGAAAGAATATCTTTGCTCCTCTCTGGGTAAGTAACTTGCTGCTTAGGTATGTATGGCAATGGTGGCTATGTTTCTTTTTATTTTAATTCTTTGAAATTTAAAATTGGATTTAAAATATGTATGGAAATAAATTAATAAATCAAATATAATCATTGGGACTGTGTAAATCTACAACTGTACTGCTTTAGTCTTCATACAATCCTTGCTTGATCTCTCCAAGACTATCACATTAACATTCTTGGCTAGCTTGGCTAGGGATGATCTCACAGTGGAATCTCATATTACACAAGGACATTTATGATAACCCAAACATGCTTGTGCCACAACGGGAGAAATGTGGTTGTTTATTTATTAGTTCTAGAAACCACAAAAGTTTCTTGGGGTACTTTTATCATCCCAACACCTGGACTCACCTAGATCTGTGTTTTGGCTGGACAGAAGCTGCCGAAATTTTTCCAAGCGAGTTTTCTCACGCACCGTCATGGGAGGAGCCCCAGAAGCATTTTGGTCAGAGATGCGAGCGACAAGTGGAATGATGGGTCGGAGTGGGAGGGATTGCTGTTTGTGGAGGGAGTTGCGCATACAGGCATCTTCTAAAAGAGTTTAAAGAGGTCCATCAGGAGTATACTGGGCAGCAGCAAACAGTGGAGCTTCCAGAATCCATTGTTTTCTTCATGCCTCCAGAATCCCCAATTCCAAGAAGGCTTCCACACCTTTAAACACACACATGGCAAGGAAAGTCTCCATACCCGTGAATTTTCTCTCCCATCACTGAATGATGGCAGAAGCTTCACATGTTGAACTGTTTCCTGCCATGCTGTTATTAAAAATTACGCAAAGAACTTGAAGAATAGTCAAGATAAAACATGAACCAATCCACTCCTGCTGACCAAGTTATCAAACTGTTCTGCTTCATTCATCACCAAGAACCCCTGCACAGCAATACCCTGATATTTTACAATTTTCATTATGCTTGACATAACTCTTAAGGAAAATGCAGAGATCCAATGATTGTAATGGTAAAAGTAGAATGTTCTATTGTTAGCAATTTAGATGGATGGCTCTTAAACCACTTTCACTGATGCCAAGATTACCTGGCCTGTCCATCAACATTATATAAAGCCAATGCTCTCTTAGCTCTTCTTCCATTGTCTCCACTGTTCAATCCCTTCCATCTGTTTCCAGATTTCAGGCTCTTTCATTCCTTCATCCTTCAGCATGCTAATCAACAAAATCAATAGCACAGAAGAGGAAGCACCACACCTCAAAGGCAGTCTACCACCCCAATTTCCTCTATACTAAATGCTAAAAAGCCAAACAATTTCCAGAAAAGAAATAGAATGTGGCATGGGCTTTGATGCCATCTTGTGGTAGCTTGGCAATCAGATGGCTAATTTTTCAAAGCCCAGAAAGCAGAATTTTGCTCATTGCAGTAAGTAAGATAAGGCATGCATTAATTTAACTGTTTGATTAATATTAGGAGTGTACAATTTCTGGCTTGAGGATGCCATTAGGCTTTGTGGCAGAACCCATTTCAAGGGGAATTTCAGGGACTCTGCAGGATGAAATGGGTATTTCTAGAGCAGCGGGGTCAAATTGGTGGCCTGTGGGCCGGATGCGTTATGCACAGGCCATGCCCTCCCCAGCGCCACAAATGAGAAAAACATTGCAAAACGCCATGTGACGGCAACGTGACGCTGCAAGTTTGACACCTGTGCTCTAGACTATCTGTAAAGATTAATGTACTGATTTTATTCTCTAATCTTCCCTAAAGCCCAAAGCCACCAAAGAAGCTGTCATAACATTTTGGCCATTTTGGGAGTGGAACACAAAAAGAACTCTGGCAGGCTGCATGACAACTTCAGGCTGTACATTTTATACTCATATCTCACGTGCAATATGAAGATTCTGTGGTCAAAACTCTATATTCTTCCCAAAAATTTCAAAACACTTTTTGAGTACTAGTTCGCTAACCAAAAGGCCTTTATTTAGAGAAAGAGCAGACTCAGCCTCCTACAGCCTCCAACAAACATGCGATGACTATGCTTGATATCAGTTAGTAAGAATGACTAACAGATAAACTAACCACTGCTCATAAGAGCGTATCAGATCTATGTGTGCTCTGCAAAGGAACAAACTTTTAAAATATACCATTATAATTTCACTTGTTAGTAGAGCCAAGGTTTATCAACTACAGTACATAATCAGATCCCAGGATTCACCTTGTCTAGTACCCAAATATATTGTAACCAATGTCCATAAATAAATATGAAACTCAAGAAATTGTTTATATAAATGCATCAATGTATTCTGTTCCTGATAAATATGGGACAAAATAAAAAGTTTTTTAAAAAGCATGAAAGTCCTGTTTCCTGGGATATTGTACTTAGCTAGTCACCAGCTATCAGGATTTCATCAGGAATTAACCACACACATAAAAGGCTATTTCTTCCTCCATAAGACAGAAAAAAAGCATTTCTTGGCTGAAACAGATTGAAGGCTTTGAGCATATTCCATTCTGCATTTGCCTACAAATGCAGCATTTCTACAGAACTGCAGAATTCACTCTCACAAATTTGATGGGCTAGAGTAATACACTGCAAAAAAAACCAAGAGCCACAAGCAACGTACCAGGTCCTCTGGATAGCTGGGCCTCACTATTGGATTTGATGACTTTACAATTGATTGGTGTGTCACTGAGAGTTGCCTGGGGCCACTCGGGTTTCATACGCAGCCTGCTGTGATTTTCCAGGACTTGTGCTGCTGTGGCCTTGGCCACTTTAGAGTTCAATGTTTGGAAAGATGAGAAATCTTCATCTTCATCATCCCCTATATCCCAAGCATCACTAGTGTCCCGAGCAAACTCATGAAAACTGCTGGCCTTCTTATTTTTCATAGATAGCGTATTGATCTTGGAGCGCTCCTTGATGAAGCTAAAAAAAAAAGTAAAGTGACACACTGTATTGAGAATTGCACTTAATTTTGATATACACATTTTCCTTGCCTATGATAATCTTTCATAATCATTTTCATTTAATGTATCAGTTGCTCTCCCTCCATCCCACTGTTTCCTCTCTTCCCTTTCAGTGAGCCAAAGAACAAAGAATGGAAAATAATGTTAGGCAATCACCACCAAATACAAATTTCAAATTTTAAGCCAGAACTTTATAGACTTAGCAGGCAAGAAGTAAAATATTTCTGCCTGAGTCCATGAAGTAAGGGCTGTCCATGAAACCTCCTGTGTGGTAAGCAAAGTAAAACTCTGGTTTTATGTTATATAAGCAGAATACTAAAGAAGTATAAACCACGCACATATAAGACATGTGAAAATAGAAATGTTAATATACTACTGCCCAAATTAACATGTATATTAAATAAAGACACAATCCTTTTGCTTGAACAACACTGTTAACTTGCACTTGCTTTATTTTCAGTTATATGAATCATAATCCTAGCATCAAAGAACCCAGGATAAAGTCTTTGTCTATTCAGACCAAGAAACTTAAGTGAATTCCAAGAAAGGAAGATCAAATGGAATTTAAAATGGGGAGGGGGGGAAAGGAATTTCTTGGGTATAAATCAGGAACCCCTACCAATAATCCCAAACTAATGATGGTACTGAGCCCCCAATAGTTTCACTGGTCTTTGCTTAAAAAAAAACAGAGGGACCTCACATGTACTTTTTCAGTCATGAATTTTAATACAAAATGATATTAACTAAACTGACAAGTGGAAGTAAATTCTAAATAGTTGCATGATAATCCAGAAGTCCGATGTCATTAACAGTAACAAATAAAAGACCAGATTTAGCCAATCACTGTACATAGACCAACATAAAAGGAGGAACATATCACTGACGCTGATTTCTAGATACAGTGTTTCTCAAACACTGCTAGCATTGCTGGCTGGGGAGCTCTGGAAGTTGAAGTCTACCCATCTTCAACTGGCCAAGGTTGAGAAATATTGCTCTAGGACAGGGCTGTTAAACTCCTGGCCCACGGGCCGGATGCATCACACGCTGGCCATGCCCATGCCCGGTTTAGTGAAGGGGAAAAAAGTCCCGATATGTTACGTGACGCTGCCGTGACAACATGAGTTTGACATCCCTGCTCTAGGATAACAATAGTTGTGCCCCCCGAAATTCTCAACCGTCATTCCTCACTCTAGGCTTTATTATTTAAGGACTAAAATGAATGTGTTAAATCAATGGATCACAGCCTATTGTATGAGGTTATGCATATTGTCTTCATTGAAAATTCCAAAACAAAAGTGGTTAAATCCATTGTTTAAAATATAAATTTTAGTAAGAATTTTTCATACAATAAAAGATAAATCCAAAGAAAAAGAAAAAAGTTACAAGAAACAAAAGTAAGGAAGACAGAAAGAGAAACAAAGGTGAAAAAATAAATGATTTCTGATCTTTTCAAGTTATTTACAAATTTATTATTCCTCCTCCCGCCTGAATGGTACACTAATTGCATAGATAGATACATAGATCTATATTTTCATCGTTCATATAGTAATCAATAATGTATAAACTAAATTCAATGACTCCAATACAACCAGTTTAAACTTCAGCAGTTAATTTCCTTGAAATAATCATCCTTATCCTGATCCTTCTTAAGTCCCACCTGTCCCTTTCCCTTTACAAAGATTCAATCAGTAATTGAAGCAGTGATAAGGATTTATAATAGATGACTTAATGTTGTATAGCCCATAATATAAATGCAATAGGTTAAGTAATACCAGTGTGAATGAATATAGCTTAAGGTAGCCAAAAGTTTTTTAAAAAAATCTCAAAAGTAAATCAGCATAGAATTTATTTATTTATGAAATGAATATTTCAAATTGCTTCATAAAATCATATTCACTATTTAAATATGACACCTCTTTAACAACCTATTTAATGCTTAATTCACTTAAACTTAAATAGTAATTGAAGTTTGAAATTTTGCAGGTTTCCCCCTTTCCACTGAAATGTTTGTAAAAATTCAGCCTCTTCTTGCCAAATAAAACCAAAGGATAAGAAAACCTCTCTCTGGGGAAAATGCTACTCTTATACAAAATCCCCACGCACCTACTTATCTACAAATTGCCAAACTTCATCCCCTTAAAAGGAACTACTAGATCTGCAAATTTGATGTTAAACAACAATCAAGTAATAACTGTGTTGATTTCCAAATGATAATTAATGGAGACATAATATCCCTTATTTCCAAAATTAGGATCAACAGCTGGAACCAAATTGAATCAGGTATCTCTGAAACAGACCAAGCAGAACTGGACTACTTCTAAATGTCTAAATCAATAGTGCAATTAGGTATTTTGATCAGTCTAATATACCCCTTTACATTCCTCATATTACTTGCACATAGAAAAAAATCATGTAAACCAGACTGACACTAAAACTGCACTACGTATGTCATTGCCCTTTTGAAATCCCACCTGTTCCTCTCCCTTTGCAAATTAGCATAGATGTTCAATTTTACAAACTATTGGTTTCCTGACTTAGTGAGGGCAATGATTATGAAGGAGATGTCATCCCATAATGATTTAATAGTTAAACCATCAGTTCACTATATGTCCTCTGCTTAACGGCCAATAGTTTTTTCAAGGAAGCAAAATATAAACCTCAAAGGAATACTGATGGTTCAAATATAGTATCCAAGTACTTCAGTAGAACATCATCAACCAAGGCAGTATGTTTTCCTATTGCAAAAGTGCATTCTCATAGAAGAGGTAGAATAATTTGCCATTTTTACTACCTACAGGTAGTCCTTGTTTTACAGCCATTCGTTTAGTGACTGTTCAAAGTTACAATGGCACCGAAAAAAGTAACTTATGACAGTTTTTGCAGCATCCCCATGGTCACATGATCAAAATTTGGGTGCTTGACAACTGGCATGTATTTATGACAGTTGTATTGTCCAGGGCTCATGTGATCACAATCTGTAACCTACCCAGCTGGCTATTGACAAGCAAAGTCAATGGGGGAAGCCAAATTCGCTTAACAAAATGCAGTGACTTGCTGAAAAATTGTGTTAAAAAAGGTTGTAAAGTGGGACAAAAATGGTGGCAAAAAAGGTTGTAAAAGTAAAGCACCAAAAAGTACTTACTTTTTCGTGAGCCGTGGGTCCAGTGGAGGATGCTGAGCTCCATAAACAGGTTGAATACTATAAAAGAGACAAGACACACAACCAATATTAGATGTATATTCTGCCTTTCCTTCAAGAGTTCAAGGCAACCTTAATGTTCCTCTATAACAATGTTTCTATGAGAGAGAACGGGCTGAGAGGTTGGGTCTGGCCCAAAATAATCCAGTGAGCTTTGATGGCTAAAGGTGAATCTGAATTTTGGTCTTCCTTGAGCTAATGCAACATACAGCACTGGCTTTGAAAATAACCATACAGTACTTCAGTAACTACAGAAACAACTTCGGCATCCTCAAAGGTTCATAATAATTCAGAGTTGAAGGGTATTTCTTTTAAGAGGAGGACAGATATTTCTTTTGAACTGTTATGGTAACATGAGATTAAGAGTGAGATAGCGAAAAGTTAGGAGTTAAATGCAGAACAAGTCTTCAACTCCAGTCATAATTTATTTTATTTTATTTATTTTTACATTTATATACCACCCCATTCCGAAGACTCGGGGCGGTTTACAGCTTATAAGCAATACTCTT
>JANHFL010003341.1:52352-74845 GCA_032468155.1 Oxyrhabdium leporinum
GGGGGGGGGCGGGGGGCCGAGTCACATGCGTTCCAGGGAAGGGGAAGCGGGAAAGGCGGTTTAACTGTCAAAAGCAGGCGCGGGAAGGGAAGCGTTGTGTATAAAACAGATCCACCGAAAGTTGCTCCAAGAAGGTATCGATTTGAATATTCAGGAAGTGCTTGAGTTTTTTTTAAAGAAAAAGCGCCGGTTATTTGGCCACATAGTCGCATTTGAATGTACATAAGTTTTAAATGGATCTTCTTCCTCTGGCGCTTTGGAGCCTAAAGATAAACAGTTCAGCAAGTTAAATAAAAATATACAAAATCAGGTGGAAACTTTACAGTAATTCATGTTTTGATAGATGGATAGACAGACATTTTTTCTCTTATTTAATTACATTCAATTTCTGGAGACGCCCTGCTGTGGTTTCTTGGCAAGATATTTTTTTCAGAAGTGGTTTGTCATTGCCTCCTTCCTAGGGCTGAGAAAGTGACTTGTTCAAGATCACCTGGTTTTGTGCATAAAACATTAGAATTAAGGGCTCCCAGAGTCAAGTTTGATGCCTTAACCACTATGGGTAATCTTCAACTTATGTGTGTAATTGAACATGCAATTTTGCTCATAAATCATGACAACAGTCATAAGTGGGTTGCCGGTGACCATGCCTGAATTTACAACTATTTTTGTGGTAGCCATTAAGCAAACCCACTTAATGGGGCATTTTTTTTTACAGGAAACCAGAAGTAAACACCAGTTTCCAGCTAAAATATCATAAATTGCAGTCATGTGACTGGGGTGTTGCAAAAGGCCACAAATTCAGGCCACTTGTGTCTGCTGGGATTGGTGGCCGTTGGAACTTTGAATCTGGGTTGTAAATGGTTTTTTTTTCATAATTTTGAATGGTTGCTAAGCAATTGGCCTTGAGGATGACCTGTACACCAAATTGGCACTGGTCCATTATGCCTTGTAAAAAGGAAACCCTCTCCTGTTCTTGTAACTACAGTAATCATAGTCCTCAACTTATGACCACAATTGAGTCCAAAATTTCCATTGCTAAGCAAAACAGTTAAGTAAGTTTGTCCCATTTTATGACTTTTCTTGCCATTATTATTAAGTGAATTATTGCATTTGTAAGTTAGTAACACAGTTGTTAATTGAATCTGGCTTTCCCCATTGTATCTGCTTGTCAGAAGGCTACAAAGAGTGATCACATGATCTCAGAACACTGCAACCGGCATAAATACATACTAGTTGCCAAGCATCTGAATTTTGATCACATGACCACAGGGATGCTGCAGTGATCATCAGTGTTGAAAATGGTCATAAGTCACTTTTTTCAGTGCCATTATAACTTCAGTCACTAAATGAATGGTTGTTAGTTGAGGACTGTCTGTACAGGGACATATGCTTTATTTTTATTATTTTTTATATGAGTACAGCAGAGGTTTTCCATTGCCTTTTTCTGGGATTATTTTTTTTTTACAACTTCTAAGTATAATCTATAATTCTAAAATTTCTGGTAATCTCCCATTCGAATATTAACAAGGCCCGAATCTGCTTAACTTTTTCAAGATCAGTCGTTGAAAATGGAAGCCAGCATTTATCAGAGTATCCATATTTGTATTGAGAGTTAGCCAGAGTCTTCTTGATGTCTTAGCCCTGCTTTCCCGTGACCAGCAGTTTGCAAGAATGGATCAGTGGCTGAAAATCGTTTCACTGAAATGGTAACACAAATAATGTAGCAGTAAATGATGATGATTACAACATCTATATAAAGATTGAAACTATTTCCAATTAGTTTCTTAACGTCAGTTTTTACCCCCCTTAAGAACCATATGTGAAGTGTCTTGTGTTTGCCTTGTTGTGTGACATATGATATATAGGTAGTCCTCGACATATAACCACATCTGAGCCCAAAAGACAGTTGTTAAGTGAGTTTTGCCCCATTTTATGGCCTTTCTTCCTACAGTTTTAAATTAATCACTGCAGTTGTTAAGCGAATCATTTGGTCATTAGCAAATCTGGCTTCCCCGATTAACTTTGTCTATGGAGATTCTCAATCATCCAGGTCATGGTTGTCTCAAAGGGGTTTTTCCAAAAGGCAAGTGGACTTTCTTGGTTTTTTTTCTTTGAAACCATTCCACTTTCTAAAGTGAAAGCTTGAATGAGAAGCAAAATATTGACAAAGAAAAAAACAAGAAAGTCCACTTGCCTTTTGGAAAAGTAATTTTAGAACATCTATGGACTTTCCTTGTTGGAAATCAGCTGGGAAGATTACAGACAGTTCAACTATTATAAATGCTAGTTGCCAAGCGCCTGAATTTTGATCACCTGACAATGGGGATGCTGCAAGTAGGAACAGATGGTCATAAGTCACTTTTTTTTTCAGTGCCATTGTAACTTTGAATGGTCACTAAATGAATGATTATAAGTGAAGGGCCATCTGAATAGGGGAATATTTTTTGCTTAAATGTAATCAGACTTCTGAATGTATACAGTTAATTTTGCCGTAGTTACATATTTCCCAAATTTGGTTTCCCATTTTTGGAGATTACTTGATCCAAGTCCCTTAGAATTTAAAGATTTCTCCTCAAGAATATAATTCTTGACCAGCAACCTAATGCTGAAATTTGTGATAATGGTACTAAGTATATAAAATAATTCATGTGATAAATAAATCCTAGTTTATCCCTTTGAGTTTCTAAAAAAGTATGTCAAAACCTTGATTGACAAAAGCCATAATAGATAGTGAAGGTTGGTATCTGTTGTCCATAAATCTATAAATCTAAGTCCAGGTCTCATAGGTTATGGCTACCATTTGATATTCAACACACTGAGTGACTGAGGGTATGCATTTGTCTTCCAATGTTGCAGAGCTAGACTCTTATCAATATAAAGGATATGGAGAATATATTGTCATATACACTATTCACGACCATCTAATAAGTACATACCAGTAGTTCAAAAGAATATAAAAGTCAAAAATATTAAATATTATCACAAAGTCAGATTAATATTCCTTATAACTTTTTCCTAGATCATGACAATCTTAGGATATCACAAAAATGTTTTCAACAAAGTATTATTCCCACTTTATTTATAATAACCCAATGATTTACTCATTCCTTTTCTATACAAATTCAAAAGGTAATAAATTTTAAATATTACTTTTTATTCAACAGTCCAAGATCTATTAGCATTTTTATACAGTTATAATTCATTTTCCCATTGTTTACTGAAAATGGGGATCTCTAATTCCTTGTTCAATCCAGTCTTTAAAATTTGTATATCAAATCGATATTATTGATCACAAATATTTATAAAAAGTAGAGGAGAGAAAACATCAAAATCCATCAAGAGAAAGATGAGATGAAGCAACAAAATCTAGGCAAGATGCATATATATTTAATAAATACATTTTCCAGAAATAATATTTTAAATTGATGTAATGTTGATAGGAGATACATTTAATCTTTTATATTTTCAACCCTAAATAGGGCCCAGGAAGGAGAATATATGATAAGTGAAACCATCTGAAATTTGGAATAAATCAAAGGTTATACATGATGGTATAGTATACGGGTAGTCCTCAACTTATGACTGCTTCTTCAGTGACCATTAAAAGTCACAATGTTGCTGAACAATGGGAATTTATGATCAGTCTATGTAGTTGTGTCCATTGCAGTATCCCCAGGGTCATGTATTAGTGATCTGAATGCTTGGGTGCCCTGCTTGCAATTATAGAAGCTCAGTGAGCTATGGTCACATGATTGCCATTTGTGACCCTGTAGGTTTCCCAAAAGCAAAGTCACCCTTACCATCTTTTCTCCCAAGGAGCTCATTAAGGAGCATGAGATTCCAGAGATCTTGCACTCTTTAACACACACCTACAGCCTTGCCAGCTGGCTTGTGCATATGAAAAACAACAACAGTTTTATCTTCAATCTAGGGGCCTTATCCCAAATCTGGAATTATTTTATAAATCCTTTGGAAAATCAGAATTTATCTAGCATACATATTATGTCAGAATTTTATCAAAAGGTTTTTCCATATCAAGTGATAGAACTACAGTTTTGTATTATCTGTCTTTATTCCAATCATCAGATCCACTTCAAGTTGTGTATTATCCATACTGTCTTCTTTCAACAAACTCTGGTTTTTGGTTTTTTGGTTTGAAGTTTTGACTGGGGAGAGCACTGAGGTTACTCAAATACTTTAGAACCTTACTGTTAGAGGGGATATAATCTGCTCAGTCTTTTGGAGTTTAGAGCAGTGTATGAACCCAAATAAATGTTTCTTAATTTGTTGTGCAAATAAGCTGTAAGTGTACAGCTAGTCCACGCTTAGCAACCACAGTGACTGTTCAAAGTTACAATGGTGCTGAACAAGGAGACTTAAAACCAATTCTTGAAATTGCGACCATCATAATGTCCCTGCAGTCAGACGATTGTAATTTGGGCATTTGGCACCTGGCATGCAATTATGAGGTTGCAGCGTATGTGGGTCACAGGATTGCTATTTGTGACCTTCATTGCTGGCTTCAGATAAGTCAGCGCAGAGTGCGGCTGCGCAGGCAGTCCTTAGGGCTCCTATTGTGGCTCATGTCACACCACTGTTCCGCAAGCTGCACTGGTTGCCAGTTTGCTTTCGATGGATGCAATTCAGAGTATTGATAATCACTTATAAAGTCCTTCATGGCATGGGTCCAGGTTACTTGAGGAACTGTCTCACCCCAGTGGGACTTGCCCACCCCATCTGTGCTGGTAGAGGGGACATACTGTGGATCCTGTTGGTCAAGAAATTTCGACTAGTGGGGTCCAGAAGAAGAGCTTTCTTGGCCGTGGCTCCTACCCTTTGGAACATCTTACCCCCTGAGGTGAAATTGGTTCCCAGCCTCCTGACTTTCCATAAGAGCCTTAACACCTGGTTCTGCCAAATGGCTTGGGGTCCCAATGGGGGAGTTTCATACTGCAGGTGGTTGACTAATTAAAAGCTAATCCCCTCTCTCCCCTCCTTGTGTATCCAGCTCCCTTTTCTCTATCTTGTGTTAATGATTTTACTTTGTCTGCTCAGTCATTTAACATCCAATGATTTTAATGTTTTTTATGCTGTAAACAGAGTAGCCAGAATAAATTTAAAATAATAATAATAAAAAAGTGAATGGGATAGCTGGCAGGAAGTTGCAAGTTTTGGTCACATGATGTCACACTCAATGAGTGCTTGCCAGAACTGATCACATGATTTTTCACTTTATAATTTTTCTCTTCCTTTACAGAAAGGATGTAAGGATGGTGTTGGGTTCTATAATCCAGCAGTTAAGTAATCCAAAAAAGGAAATGCCTAGGACCTGATAAATAATGATTTTCTGAAAACAGAATCAGGCTTACCATGGTGAGCAAAAAAATCAATTTTAATTTTACAAGAAATTAATGAAAGCAGATATACATAAATTAGTAAAAATTCTAGAATACAAAGAGACCAATGGACATCTGAATAAGAATAATCTTAGAGTGAGAACCACAGTAAGATATATTAATGATTTTGATTCCATTCACATTTTTAAAGCCCGTTTGTTAGATGCAAAGCATAGACTGAAAATATATATATTCCACAATTCATTTTAAAGATATGAGTTGTAATGATTTCTTCCTTCTTAAAAATCAAAAGAACGAGTGAGAGTCACAGTAAACCTTTTATGAGATTTTAATGCAGTTTATAATTCAGAGTGCCTACCCATAGGTTGCAAAGACAAATATAACAAAGTGTAGGCTGAAATTTTAATTTTTGTGGTGTCATGCATCCATTTGAAAAATTAAAAAAATTGTTATATCTCCCTCAAGGCAGATGTCTACAAAGTTCTGGGATCACTTAGGATAGGTACAAGCTATTTAGGGCATCAGATATTTTGGAACTACATCTCCTATAATCTATGACTGTCAAACATGGGAATTATTGGATTTTTATAAATTGGAGATTTTCAGATGACCTATATTTGACATGATAAAGTGTATCAGAGGTTAGCTTGCGATCCTATAAACTACCATGCCTAGATGGTATGGACTTGTTTTTTTCCCCGTGATTTCTGAATTTAAGGAAATGTGTTCGTATTTCAGGAAATTAAATGTGCTCTGCTAAATTAAAAATGTCTAAAATATATTTTTATTTGTCCTGTAAGGTTACAAGAATTCAGTTCAGTATTATGTATATTAAACAAGGCATATCAGAAGTAGTATGCTTTGTGTTATTGGAGTTTTTTTTGTCCTCATGCACTTATGAAATTTGCTGATTGTGGGCAAATGGCTTATATGTATGTGCTATGCTTGTAGGTTTGCATTTTATAATAAGAAATGGCCTGCTTTTAGAAGCTTCTGTCTCTAGACAATCCCACAAGATCTTGCTTCAGGCATCTCAACTGGACTTATCCAGGCAAATCCACTCAAACTCTGAGTGGATCTGAGGGATTTTATGTACAGACAGCAATTCTTCACAACATATTCTTCACAGCATCCCTGCAGATGTTCTTGAAGCCCATACCTCCCCAGCAGAGACCAAGTCTCTTTAAACAGGGCTGTTGGACAGCTATCAGCAGGTGTAAAACATGGAGAAATAGCAATTGTTCACTGCCCTTATTACCACAATGTAATCCATAATATGGGTTTTTACTTTTGCTTGGGCAGATTCACTTTTCATCTTTCTACAGTGGTTCTCCAGACATCTCTTCTTTTGCTTCATCTCTTAGAGCTCCTCAAATAAAATTCACATTGGGATCAACACAGGGAGAGACTCCACACAAGGGCAATCAGGTTGAAACCTGTTCCATTTGCCCATTCCAGGTTGCAACTAAAGCTCAATTGCCCACCAGATTCTTGGGGAAAATCCCAGCCTCCCTCTGGAATCTATCTGGATTCATCAGTTGGAATGGGCTAATCTAACAGGCCTACCAACAACTGCATCATGCAGGAAAGCAGGACCAAAAGGTGGGTAGCGTCAGAGAATCTCCAAGGACAACTAGTAGAGATTTCTTCCTACTTCATATCTGACATGGGCACAATCTCTGACGCAATGATAACTGCAATGATAGTATCAGTCCTTCAGCTACACAAGCCTTCTCTAGCATGATGCCTTCCTAGTTTTATTGAAAATGTAACTTCAGTATTCCCAAATATTAGTGGCTGGAAATTCTGGACATTAAAGTCTCAAATCTGAAGGCATATGATTGAGAAAATTTGTTTAAATTGTGAAAAAATAGTGACACACTCTGGTAGAGAAGTTCCCTGAAGATTGACTCCAATACAATTGGATCCTACAGCATTGTCCTGGGACGCGTGTATTTACCTTCATTTGTTTCAAAAAAAAATGATACAAGTAAAGATTACAATTTTAAAACCTATAGAAGAATAGCATATTCATATATTGTGCTGAGCCATAACATGATTTGTTTGGTTTTGATAAAACGTTGTGAAACCCCTGGTGTTTTTAAATCATCATTGTTAGGTTTAATATATGGCAAGCAATTGCAGCTTATTGATCATAATTAAAACCTACCTTACTGTGATGAAACAATTCATTAAATAATTCCCTAGTAGCAGTCTTCAATAGATTGGATCATATTGGCTATCATACAAGGTAGAAATTGTACTGTTGAAAGGCATCAATTTTGGAAAACATTGAACAGTAGAATGCATATAAAATGAATATGCAACTCACATTTTATCTTTTATTCTAACATATATTTAATTTTTATCCCAGATTTATGTAGCTCTGGTAATTTTTTCCGTATTACATGGAAGTGATCCTATTTTCTTTGTTTTTCAGGCAATTGTTACTCCAGACAAAATCCTTCCCCTGTTTGGTGATGGCATCTGTGGCATAACCCCGAAAGCAGGATCAGTTGTTGCTGGTGTGTACATGATCTTAATGACCAATATGTATCTTATCTTTGAGTTTCGACACCTAAGCCTTGCATTAACTGAATTGGCAAGGATTAAAATTAAAGGCTTAACCTGGATTATTCCATATTGCTATTATACAGCAATAGTTTTGGCTTTTATAACTTATCCTGTATGTTTCTATTATTTATATTGTATCTATAGGAGAAAAACTATAGGTCTTTATGTATACTTTGCTTGGATAATCTTTTATGATGTAGCCAACGTAAGCATTGTAGTCTTGACTAGCCATGTTGGACACCAATCTACATTTTTGATCAGTCCTTTAGAATGGTTTGGATTGGCCAGCAGGATTCCTGTGGATTGTTTTTGGCTTTGTTTTATTATAACGTATATTATGTTGCTTATTGAAGGAAAACGTGTAGGGAGGATGTCAATGAGGCAAAGGAGGACATCTAGATATATTACTGAACCTCCTAAGTTTAGACTCGGTGTAATTTCCAAGAGAGTTCAGTGATAGCTATCAAAATATTGTTCTATGCAATTATGAACATCAGGCCTGCACAATACCTGGCATAACAAAAAAATGGGAAATTAATATATTCCTATCCATTAGCTATCCAATACCTTTGCCTATTCAGAACAACGAAATTAGGGTGATTGTCAGAAACATGGGAAGCCATAATATATACTAAGTTCAGAACCAATATATGTATGTACTAAGTAATGCTTCACATTGTTTTACTTCATTATCTTATTGGGTTAATCTAAATGTCTTTAATAAAGATACATTTCATAATTACTGTACTTGGGTCTCTGGACTTGTTTGAGCAAAACATACTCCCCTCAAAATGATTAGTTTTTCTATAAAAATACTTTTCCTGTTTCTGAAATAATGATTTTCAGCAGACAAAAAAATGTGAATCCATGCAGAATTTTGAAAGTGCAATGTGGTTTTATGCTACGATAGGTAGATAGTACAGTATATGGAACAGGTTTTGCACTTCAGTAGATCCTTGAGAAAAGTATGAAGATGACAAAAAGAATGGTTATTATACATGTACTGATTTAGAAAAGCATATAAAATGAATAGTTTTTAATTATAAAATGTTTTATGTGAATATCGAATTGGAGTTTGGTTACCAAATGTGGTAAGGACAAATGTAGTAAAGGCAGTCTGAACATATGTGAGGATAAATGGAATACTTAGCAAGTAAGATAAGGATGTGTGGTGTTGTTTAATATTTTAATGGATAAGCGTGCAAGGAATATTTGCGGTAAGCTTAGAAGTGTATAAGTCAAGCATGTGAAAATATTTGTACTTTTGCTACCTATGATGCTATGTTGCTGGCTGAGAACATGAATGATAATCCAACTCACATTGGAGAGCAAATACTTGTGTGGATTTTACTTTGCAGCAGATTTATTCCACACTAACCTTGAGTTTACCAGAAGCATTGAAGACTAAAGTACCCGATAGCTCAGCCACACAGATCCAGGTCACAAGTACTTAGAAGAACTGTGTTGAACTAACAACTGAGTCTTCCTTCTCCCTAGAGTGACCTATCTAGCGCCCTCCACTTCAAAAAGAAACTGACCCCCTTAAAAAGTACCACTAATATTTCCTGTGGTTGAAAAAAAACTTTTTTTTTGAAAAAGAGAACTAGTTTATGTTTCCTATAAATGGGCAGCAGATGGTGCAATTTGCCTGCAAGCAAGAACTGGTAGGACCATAAAATAGAGAAAGTCATAGAAAATAAAGAAGCTAAATTGTTCTGGAACTTTAGAATTCAGACAGGCACCTGCTACATAACACCCTAGACTTAACAATTATCAATAAGAAAGACGAAAAACTCTGGATAGTGGATATGGCAGTACCTGGAGGCAGGAGAAGAGAAAAGAAGGAACTGGAGAAGGTAACAACATACAAAGACTTGAAAATAGAAATAAAATGAATGGAGAGAAGAAGAAAAAAGAAAAGGTAGTAGTAATAATAATTGGTGCCTTGGGTGCAATCTCAGAACAATGGAAGCACCACTTGAACACCATCTGCATTGACCAATTCACCATCAGTTTACTGCAAAAGACAGCTTTACTCAGAACAGCTTACATCCTGTGATGTCTCAAGCACCATCAGATGTCAACATCTGCCTATTCCATATCCTTGGGAAGAACTCGATGGATGGGTTGAAATCCAATCTATACATCTGGCTGTGTGATGAACCATAATAATCTATTGTCTTTATAGTAGGCGAACATATAGGTAGTAAGAGGAAACAAAGCAGTAGTTTTTATTTATTTTCTGTGGAGGAGGGTTCACTGTCGAGGCCTACATTTTGTTCTCACATACTTCCCAAGCTTTCTTCAAAGACTTTCTTTACAAAGGACTGGCTGTGCTGGTACACATTCTCACATTGCTCAAGTAGCAGGGGTGTGACTAGATTTGAACCAATCATTATTCAAGCTCTGCTGGCATCTACCCAAACAAAAAGTGAAGCACAGCCCAGGAGGGTAATTCTTATAGAGATTTGTTTGCTTTTTAAACATTACAAAAAAGTCTGGAACTTGGATATGTTTATGCAGAAAGGACTTAGATTTAATTGTCCTTAGTACCTTACTATATTTATACTGTATACAATACTAAAGGTACTTCATTGAATGAGCTATATTTTAACTGAGAAAAACTGGGAATAGGTTTGGGAATTGTTCCTTCATTTCCTTTCTGCAGAGAGAAAGTTCCAGGTGAATTAGTACAGCAGTCCCCAACCTTTGTGACATGGTAGCCTGTGTGGGGTGGTCGTCTAGACAGTGTGAGCAGTTGGCTAACATGCATGCACATGTGCAGCTCAACTTGGTAAGAGGTGGGCCAATACTCATGTACATGTGTGTGCAGCTTGCCCCCCGCTGGCAGAGGCACCACAGGTCAGTCCTTTGCTGTTTCCAGGGCGGCCCTGTGGGCCAGATCTGGCCCACAGGCCTTGAGCTTGACATCCCTTTCTTGGGGACTGGTTGGGAAGGGCTTGGGAGTTCTTGGTTTCATGACAATCATAAGCCTGCCTTAAGCCATATCACCAATCACATGGGGGAGGGCACACATTGGACCTCAGAGCAGGTGGTTTGTGATCTGAGAATGGAGAACATTAACTAGCAACCCGTGGTCATGGCTAGATCACCATCTTGGCAGACTAGATTGATGCCTATTATTGACCTCTCTAAGGGAGACAGACTTAAGTTGGTCCACCCTAGACTATTTGGTTTACAGTGAGCACTTGGTAATTTCTCCATAATGAAGCAGGCAATCTGTAGCCAGTCTGGTTGAATTCTGGAACAGAGATAGCTAAGATGCTCGACAGGATTGATATTCTTGATTCTATGATGCCTAAGTAAGTTGAGAGAGTACTCTGGAATCTGCTCAATCACCATTAAATTAGATGCTTCTTTCTTAAATAATACTGGCAGCCGGAAAGGGTCTGATAGCACAGGGTGGGCACCGGAGGATCCAATACACTACATGACACCTGTTAAAGATGCTATATACCTGCTTTCCCCTATCATATTATCAAGGAAAATTTCTTACATTTTGCTGTCAGCCTATTAGAGCAGCAGAGGATAAAAATGGTATCAGAAGAAAATTCAAGAATGATAAAAGATGAAGTTGATTTAAAAAAATAGTATAGCAATAGAAATACAACAAATGTAAAAAATGTTTTATAGTTTTGCTCAATATCAAAAGGTAACAAAATAGGTGCCTAGTAAGCTACTTTTTAAAGAGCATTTCAAGCAATACAGCATGGCAGCCATGTACAATATTTGTTGTACACTTTCTATGACCAATCTTATCACACAGACCCATGGGAGTTAGTATTTGTCCGTTCCGCTGATGTAAACCTATGCACATTTTACGTAACATGCAGTTCAAATACTGTAGCTGGTATTGCCAAAATGAATTCGAAGGACACGACGTTTATTCATACAAAAACTCCACAGATGGCCATAATCTTAATAATAGAAAGAATTGAGACATAGAAGTTGCCATAAATGAATCTGCTTTTGTAGATTTCCTGGTTTTGCTTTGTCTGCACTGTAAGATTTCTTTAATAAGCATTTATTGAGACAAAAGTAGATGTATAATGTTTATAAGCTTAAATGTATATAAATACTAGATGCCATCTATATTGTGCTAAAGCAAATAGGCTACATAGTGTATATAGTTTTGCTTTGTTTTTTATTTTAAGGATAGATCCAAAGTTCAATTATGATTTACCAATGTAACAAATATCCTCAGGCTATAATCATAACTAAAATAATCCTGTCTGGATGCAATTTAGAGAAGGAAAATGGCAGGGAACATTGCATTCTTCTGTTATTTGATTCAATGCTCTTACTAAGGAGTCAATTTTAGAAATTTGTTGCAATGTAAATGGCTGCCAAGTTTGTGAATTTGCATGAATAAAAATGGGAAACAAAATGATAGCATGAAAAACAAGTCAAGCGTTATAGAATTCTGAACCACAACCAACATCCATAATCAGAATTCCTGATGTGTTTTAGGATAAATAGCAAGAGAGCAGCTTCAAATAATGAAGAGGAAGAATTCCCAAGTTTTTTTTAAAAAAATAACTTCTATCCCAAAGAAAGACTTTGTTAAATATATTCTTACTACATAATAATTTAGGCACATTTCACAACAAACTTTAACCCCATTATTTAATGGGACTCAGTCCTAATAACACATAGGATTTTTATTTGAATGCCCATTTATGATTCATTTATTATAAACAATCCATTTATCATAAACAAGAATGTATACTAATTTGTCATTTGGCTTTGGATACATTTTCCTTGTTAATTATTCCTATTGGAAACAATTGTCTTTTCAGAACTGAGCAGCAGATAAACTGCAGAAATTAACTTGTCTGGTAGTATTATACTGGGCTGTCCAGGGCCTTTCTTAGATGCTATTATTCTTGCTGCCACTCAGGAGATATTGACCATTCAAGGTCAATATTCTGTAGAAAGAGAAGAAACTGAAAGAAACACTGCAGAACTATAGAGTAGATATCAGGTTGGCTTTCATATAGTGAGATATATGAAATCTATGAGATATATTCCAGTAGAAACTAAATATTGGTAGCCAAGGCAATTTATATCTGAAATGTCATACAGGCAAACATCATTGTTTTTGCAGAGTTTAGTCAGAGGGATAACAGTGATTTACTATAGTTAGAGCAAAAGTTTTTAAACAACTGAATGTGAGACATATGACCATTAAATATCCAGTAGACTGATTAAATCAAGTGATTCCATTTTTATTTAAAACAGCATGTATAAAAAAAATAGCATTTCTGAATTCCCTGTACAGTATTAGCTATTAAAAAAAACAGCAGACTACACACCAAATTACTTAAACAAGTTTTGACAGTGTTGAAGTCCAGGACATCTTGCTCCAAGTACAGCACTATATACAGATGCTATCTATACACATCCTCATCAACACCAGTTAAAAACAAGTCTCAAACATGTGGAAAGGCTGAACAGCAACAGTTGGAAATATTTACAGGTGATGGGGAAGGGCAGTCACGTGTTCCATACAGAAGCAAGATATCAAACAAAAGGGCAGAAGATAACCAAAGAAGGATTAGAATATGGAACCGAAGTAGGAGCAACATAGCAGGGAACAGGTCAACAGCTATAGCAGTGAGGTGTATGCCAAGAATTCGCATGATTCATAAATAAAATAAATAAAATCCTACCAGTTAGGATATTCAATTTTTAAAACCCTAGAAATAAATTAAAAACACTTAAGTAAAAATATTATAACTACAATCTTCTGTACACCAATTTTTGTTCTTGTATTCTGTACAAATTTACAGTTTACAGTTGCATTGTTTGTGCACTAGAGGATGCCTTCATGTTCAAAAGGCAGCAAAAGCAAACACAGAGTTTATACTGGACAGCAATTAGGGTTGCTAACGTTTGCTAATATCTCCTTCATTCTGAAGTAGTTCTTTTGAAACTGGAATAGATTTTAAGACCTGTAAATCTGTGAGAAAGCAGCAGTGAAGGAATGTTCAAGTATTTTCCCCCAGCACAGCTCAGTTTGCAATTGAAGGCACTCAGAACACAGTGAAGGCAGGTAGCCGGTCCAAATCACTAACTCCCTCCCTTCTCTTGTACCAAACATCTTCTCTAGTTCTTTGCACCACTCATTTCATATTGTAGGATTCGGCTTGTCCAATTCATCTAGTGGTGAGAAGATTTATAAGTCAGGCTTCCGAACAGCAAGTCCACTCTCCCACAAGAAATGAGTTTCTTCAGACTTAGAAAGTCATCAGGCAGCCTGTATCTGGAAAAAGGTGAGTCACATTTCTATAAGTCTTCACTCCACCAGATCAAATACGACAAAATTTTGTTTTGCTCCTCAGGATGAGACACACTATTTGCTAGATTCTTGAATTAGACTATGCAAGTGGATCTCAGCTGTTTCCTGAGGCAGGAGAACATCTTGCATCCAAGAATGATTCAGAAGATCTTCAAAGGATGGCCTGTCAGAAGGCCTTAGAGCCAAACACCACTTAATGAGATGCTGGCATTCTACAAAAGAAAGAACAAAAGTTAGCAAAGGTCCATTGACGAAGAACATCTACAAAATGAAACATTATAAATGCTGCTGAAAAATCTCCATTGGTTATTTAATAAAATGAGATTGCTTTATAAAGCTGAAACTCTTGAAGCCAAAACATCCATTTGTCCATGCTTTATTTGCCAAGGTTATATAAAATCAAAATTTCTTAGATTGGATTTTCAGGAATCCTAGCTTCTAAACCTTGGCTAAAAGCAATCATCAAAAATTCAAATCCTAACATGTTGCTTTATGTGACAGTGGCACTTGCATATTATTGCTTACTGCTTATCCAATGTACTAAACAAGTTATTTCTGATCAGCATTCTAGACAGAATTTCACCCACCCCAAATTAACACTTACCTGAAGAAATCCTTTGACGAAAATAGACCTGGCCTTTTATAATCTCTTCATCATGCTCAAAAGGAATATCCCCACACACCATATCATAAAGTAATACCCCAAGTGACCAGACAGCAGCAGATCTGCCATGATATCTGTGATATCTGATCCATTCTGGAGGACTATAAACTCGAGTGCCTGAAAACAGATGATAGATCATCAGGAAAATTTTTTAAAAAACTGCAGAATCCAGAAACAAGTACTCTTAAATCTTATAGTTAGATGTATATAGATATAAATTTAGACAGTCTCCATGGACAGTAATCAAGAGGCGTAGGGATTAAAAAACATCTAATTTTCAACCGTTAAAAGATTAGTATGTATTTCATCTTTAAAATGATTTTTAATACCATTTGCCTGTATCTTAAAGAAACTTAGACTGCAGCTTGTAAATGCAATGCCAGAAACCTCTCGCCTAGATGTCTTTGTTGTAGTACTTGATCTCTCTCCCTCCTCCTCCCTCTCTCTTGGCAGGAAGCAAGGATACTGAGGTCAGAGCTGCTTGCCTGGTTTCCATCCACGTGACTGTTGTTTACAAACTTTGAGTTGTAAAAAGATATTTCATAATCCACAAGGGGGCACTAGAAGCTTGGGAAAGTGCCTGAAAGAAGGCAGCAAACCCATCCTGGTTATTAACCGTTAAATTAAAAACAAAACAAAAAATTCAAGGCAGCGCGTGCCATTTGGGAACCCAGACCAAAAAACACAAACAAGCAGCAAGCCAGCAGTGATTTTTGAAATAAACGGCTTTTAAGCCTTCCATGAGTCTGTTAGCAACGCAAGCAGTTTGTTTTGTTTTCTGGGAACAGTTTGAATGCACACGCAGATCATATTTCTATTCTAACATTAATGTTTAAATCCCCATCACTACAAACTTGCTTTCAAACAACATTTATTTGCATTTCTATCGCTAAGGTGAGGTTATTTTAAAGTGATCACTCCTAGATCAAATTTCACATCATTCATGCCCTACAAAATGCAGCTTTCCTATTGAAATGATTAATTTAGTGAGTCTGCAAATACAGCTTTTAACAGTAACCATTTCCTCTAAGCTTCATATTCAGGCATCACAGGGAAGGACAAAATACAAAAACCTCTCTTCAGTCTTACCACACAGAAAAACTGCATGAGGTCTATACTTTTATTTTGGACTTGTAGTTAGACTACCATTAAAACAAAGACTTGCAAGAATATTTTACATGCAGCTTAGCATACATCTATCTTATATCTAGCAGGTGAATTAGTAATCATAACTTGGAAACAATCTGCAATAGATTTTTTCCACAAGACATTTCCTTTACACATTTTTAAGTAAGGTTATGACTGAGGCCATCGGATTTGATAGAAAAATAGCATTAAAGGTTAGCCACAAATAGGCATTAGTTCTCTGAGCAAGAGCAAATTTATGTAGGGAATGGTTTATAAGAATCAAATATACTTCAGAGAAAAGACGAATTGTTAAAATCACAGGAAGAACTTGTTCTATTGCTGTGAAGCTACCTAAAACACAGCCTAGGGAATACTATGTTTCAGAAATGAAACTTCCTGGCTCAGTTTTGAATGAAAATGAAGAACACTCACCATCAAAGTCCGTGTACACTGTGTCCTTGAGCAGTGCCCCAGATCCAAAGTCTATAAGTTTGAGCTCTCCATTGCTCAAGTCAATCAAGATATTCTCATCTTTGATATCCCGGTGCAGGACACCACAACTGTGGCAATGTCGAACTGCTTCCAACACCTGACGGAAAAAGCTACGGGCCAAATCCTCAGGAAGAGCACCTCGTTCTGTGATGAAGTCAAATAAATCTTGAACAGGATCTGGCCTTTCCAAAACCAAAATGAAACTGTCTGGCCTTTCAAACCAATCCAGCAGCCGGATCACCCCTCGAAATCCAGAGCCAACTTTTTTCAGGAGCAAAATCTCCATGGGTACCCTTGTTCCACCAGGCTGCATAAAGAATGGGAAAAAGGGTGAGGAAAAATTATTTCTGAGGAGAACAAGTTGAACCTCAACATCCAATACTGATTGTGAAGATCTTTCTACAGTAACAAACCCCAAGCATTCCTCCCTTCCCCACAACTTACCAGTTCTCCCCATTCGGAAACCCGGTCTCGGGACACATGCTTGATGGCCACCTTCAGACACAGGGAGGGAGGGGGGAAGAGAGAATAAAAATTAATACATATAGCAGCCAATGCTAAAGGCAAATATACGAGTTTACTGGGGAGGCAGGAAGGGTAAAAACAATAGGCAACGATGGAGGCTGCGAGAGGGCACACTCCACTCAAAACCCATCACTCACCGGAGCCCCATCTGCCAGCCTGGTGCCTGAGTAGACAGAACCAAAGCCTCCACTGCCAAGCAGCGGGCCCACTTGGTACAGCTTCTCCAGGGATTCCTTTTCCTTTCCTACAAATAGCAAGAGGGAAAGACCATTTAAGACCATGCCCTGTCAGACATGTCCTTGCCCCCCCTCCTCAAAACAAAGCAAAGCAAAGAACAAAACAACCCACCCCAATCCAGTCCCTGCCTCATTAAACCGAGGTATTTCCAGGTCATCTATCCATCCCCCATCCATCGACCATTCCCGCCTAGTGGTTCCAGTCTCCCGCCTCCCGTCTTCTTTCCGTTCTCTTTCAGCTGACCTGGCAGCGGCTTGACGGGGTGCAGATCCCCGCCGGGCGTCGAGCATAGGTGGGCCAGTGAGTTGATCTTAGAGAGCAACATCCCCGCCCCGTCCGCGTGTTCCAAGCAGGCCGGGGCTGGCAGCAGCGGCAATGTCTCGGAGGAGGAGGCGACGGCGGCGGCGGCAGCAGCACAACTGCCGTCTCCTAGGCACGGGTGGGAGCTGCGGGCGGGGTCGTGCCGGGCCAGCCTGCTCCCTCCCGTGTGGCGCGGCGGCCCGGCTTCAGCCGCCTGTAGTAAAAGTGGGAGGGAGCAGAGCTGGGGTGGAGCCGGGGAGAGCCGGCGGGCAGGTCTCCGGTCCGGGAAGACTCCGCCCACTGGCGCTGCCTCGGCCAATCCCTGCTGCAGTTGGCAGCCCGCGCCGGGCCTCTTCGTCAGAATGGACTGCTGAGGAGGCTCGACGTGGCGGGAAGAAAACGGCGCCAAAGAAGGGGGGAAAGAGGTGGGGGTGGGGAGAGGGTAAGAATGAGAAGCTGGAGACCGGGAGGAGGGGGCTGGAAGGGCTAAGATCCTTGGCGGGAAAAGGGAGAAGGCAGTGGGGAGAGGGTGTCCTTTGAGGATTGCTTTTTTTTTATGTAAGGAAAACGCATTCATGATTGCCCGTCTTTTTCTCGCCATTGTGTCATTGCCGGAACATGAGGGGTAACATGCAGTGGGTGCATATCTCTTCATCTCTGCTGCCTACCGTGCAGTCGATTTTAGGCAGGGAGCTCCCTGCCACACGTAGATACGTATGGCGGGGGAGCTCCCTGAAACGGCTGCAGATACTCCCACGCCGACTCTGCTTGAAGACTCCTCCTAATGACTCACGGCTTCTGATGGGGGGAATCCTGTTCAGAACTTCCAGGTGCAGCACTCTGCTTTCTTCCGAGTAAATGCCATTACGTGCAAGAAACTTAAGAAAACGATAAAGTGGCAATTAAATCGAATGCCAGTCCCATCCACCGTAAGGAATAAAACCTATCCAACAAGCTAAATTGCTATTAGTTTATCCATCAAAATTAATAGGCATCTTGTCAGCCATTCGCACAAGATTTCGCCGAAGTCATCCTTTGTTAGGAAAGAAGCAGAGATTGATTTAAAGGGAAATAGATTTAATAATGAAACATAAAACCACCAGAACAAACCACAATAAAATCATATATGCTTATGTAGCCAATTGGTTTCTAGTTGAACCAAGTCAGCAAAAGACTACGCTTCCAGCACCAATTCTGTGAATTCTACAAAAATAGTAGTTGGCTGATTAATCTTGTTTATGAAACGTCCTTCAGTAATTTTTTAGGTACACAAGATAGCCACCCGGTTCAGATGGTATAGCTTAAAAAAACTAGTTCTAAATCATAACAGATTTTTTTAAAAAATAGAATGAGTGTTATCAGCATCCAATTGGGCCATGTTTTTTTTTTATGTGAAGCTACACAATATCCAAAATATTTTTATATTAATTTCCTGCTAGCTATAGGTTCCAAGGGAGAAGTATAACTTTCCCTAGATAAGGAGAATGCACATTGTCAACAGAAGCTCCTCTAATAACTACTTAGTTTTTAATTTTGGAGAACTAGTATAACAACATTCCTAACTATTTACAAAAACTACATTGTGATGACTCTTTATTTGAGCAAGTATAAATAAGCTCATAAATCCCTATATTTCACATAGTGTACTACATTAATTTTAATTAGAATTTATTTGTATGCTATACAATATTTTGCAATTACAGCAATTTAATAAAGTTCCTTTAGTTGACTGTTTTCATCAGCTGATACTGTTGCAAGTAAGTTGTTTTTTGCAATTTTTATTTTGTTCTTGGAGCAGTATGGGCATTGTAGCACAAAGATAAAAACCTGCGGAAGTTAAAGGTAAGTTGTAAATTTAAGTTTGATACTGATTTTACTATACAGGGGAGTTTGCACAGATAATTAAAAAAGTTACTGTGCAAGATTTCATTTTCCAATGAAGTTGAAGAGGAACAGCTGTTTTAAAAACAAGCATCACTACTTACTTGGAAGCCAATTATTACAGTAATCTGAAAGTGAAACTCTATAAATACTAGTGAAACTAACAGATTATTTTCATGTAAGAAATAAGGAGTACATCCCATGGTAAAGAAAGGAGAAAATGGGAGGGAAAGAGATTGATTTTGGGATTGCACTTCCAACAGTATTTAAACATATATCAACTGGGTATAAAATGTTCTGAAGACAGAATTCTGCATTTTGCAAAAACTATACAAATGTGGACGGTGATGTGAGATTAGAATACTAATATTATGATTTATTTGGTTCATTTGGTTTCATTTTCATAATCATTCTGTTTGTTGTAAAATTTGTATCTTGAAAAAAATCAAAGATAGTCCAATATTTATAAAAAGAATGTACCTGGCTACCTGAATACAAATGACTGTCTGAGATGGAGATATCATTTTGTTCCTAAATAGAAATTTAGGTGGGGGTGGGTGGGTGTTTCTCCTTATCCCAGTGAGCAGTTATGCTCACTGAAATATTTCTGGATGTAAATCCACCATATAAAAAAGAAATGAAGCTTGGATGAGAAGCGAAACGTTTTCAAGGAAAAAAACCCCAAGAAAATCCAGTTGTCTTTTGAAAAGCACCTTTGGGACAATCATGACCTTGGATGATTGAGAATCGCCATAAATTTCTAATCCTTAAATTCTGATTCCACTACCATAATTCTAATTCAGCCTTGCACAAAAGAGCTCAATATAGGTCCTTCCATTAGTGTTATCAAGCCTGACCATTGTTGACAATGGATCTGAAACAGAATTCCTGATTAGGAGTGACTGCCTTAGGGTCTGAAATGATTGTGCCTTTGGGCAAAAGAAAAATAACTGAAAATCACATGATCCTCTGCCATTTCAGTTCCAGCCACTATCCCCGGTCTGTCTAGCGGTGGCAGATCTCAGTATTTCTTATGGATTTCAAAGAATTTTTAGCATGTAATAGCTGTTGTGCTATGTTACCATGTTGGTGACAGAGAACTACATCTTTACAGTCAATCGGCTCTATATTATTATTTGAAGACAATTGAGAATTGGCAGGGAATTGTATCTAAAAGTCTTTTTAGAGAAATATTTTAAAATTATGATATGGATATATAGTGGAATGGGAAGCTAAGTATAAGCATGAAGCTTAATCTTCCTGTTTTGAACAAATTCAGATAATGCTGCATTGGATCAGTCTTTAATGCAAGGTTATCTGCAAGCATGATAGTCTTTTCTGATAATAACAACAAATGTCTTTGTCATCAGCACTAGGAAAGTCTGCCATGTTTGTCTGAAGTCAGCCTCATTGGAATTCTTCTGCTAATCTTGTCATTACTTCATTTTCTCCTGAAAATCTGATCATGGAAAATCTGTCAGATGAGCTTTTCTTAGTTGATTTAAGTTTTACTCAGTAAAAGGAGGAATCCCAATGAGAATTCTTGACCAGAGTGTCTTTTTACAGAAGTTGACTGATGAGATGCTTTCCAGAATTCCAAAGATAAGATAAACAATTTACCAGCATAGATTTCTGATGAGTCATTCTGTTAACTGTTATAGAATTTCAGATGCTAACATCTAAATTGCTACAGATGAAACCCAGCATCCTTCTGTGTGTATGAGTAGGTGTGCAGTGTTATTTCTTTATAAAAACACTGGGTGTTTGCACCATTCCACACATATTTTAAAGACTGATGAAATAGATTGTGTTTTACTAGAAATTCCAGTAGGGTGTTCGGTAGGTTGTGTGTGTATGTGTATAAATAATGGTAGGAACATCTAGAAAGGGAGCACCTGATCCCTGAACTGATTCCCAAAGTCCCAGGAGTTTTGATTTAACTCAAAATAGCCCCCATTTGGCATAGGATTCAAATAATTCTATCCGGTCAGCCCTACAATGGGAACATCAAAACCCAGTTAATTTCCACATATTGCTCCACTACCTAGTGTTCCAAGAACTAAATAGAAAGTGCAGCTGCAAAAAAACGCCTCTCTATTACTGAACTCACTGTCAAGACTTAGCAGGATGGAACACACCTCTCAGACCCTGGCTCCAGTAGTCAAGCCACACCGACTTAGGCATGCCTAGCCAGTAGAGTAGGGCTAATGAAGCCTTTGCAAAAATTTTCTGGTGAAAGAATTGCAGGAAGTGCTGTGGGCAAGGCTCCAAGCAGTTTTCTGAAGAAAGTGGGTGACTTTTGACCCAGTTCATTAATTTAATTGTATTCTGCTGTAAAGAGATTTGTTTGCATACCAGCTGACTGGATTAAATGTGTCCTGAAAACAGGCCCATGCACATGTATACAAACATACTAGGCAGAAACAAAAAGCATCTGGCCACTTCTCCAAATCAACATAGAAACTGACACTGTAGCACTACAACATTATTCACTATAATTATCCTATGAGGTTTTTCAGGAAAAAATGGAAAATGCTTCATAATACAGAGGTAATATTTTCCTAACCCTCAACATAATATAGAATGTGCACTCATATAATATGAAAAAAATTCCATCAATTCATTGCAAAAAAGCCACACTGCTTGGATCTACTTATATAACACACTAATACATTACAACATCCTAAGTTCTTGGGAAAAACTTGATGTGTATGAAGGCCAACATCAGCTAAAGAACTGGCAGCTGTGATTTCACAGTTGTGAACAGATACTAATATCAAAATTGTAGGAGTAAGTAGTGGAGAAAAGTGATTTAGTTAATATCTTTTAATTCACAACTATTTACTGAATTTAAATTTATTGATATTTTCTCAATTCTACATGAAACCTGAAACAACAACAAAGAGTCTACGTTTATACTTTTTTCAGCATGCATCTATCTAGACCCGTTTCAATCAGGTTTCAGGACCGGGCACAGCACGGAAACAGCATTGGTCGCCTTGGTGGATGATCT
>JANHFL010003341.1:74945-85867 GCA_032468155.1 Oxyrhabdium leporinum
CTAGTTCTTTGTACTTTTGTACTTCTGTTTTAATTATCTGTGGAGATTCTAGATCATTCAGGGATCATTCAGGTCTTGGTTAACCCAAAAGGCAACTGGACTTTTTGGGGTTTTTTTCCTTGAAAACATTTCGCTTCTCGTCCAAGACGTTTCTTCAGAACTTCTTGAATGAGAAACAAAATGTTTTCAAGGGAAAAAAAACTCAAGAAAGTTCAGCTGCCTTTTGGAAAAACACTTTTGGGATATTCTATTTTAATCTGCAGTATTTTATTTTTATTTAAGAGAATTTCTATGGCCACCCAGTCACCCAGGGACTTCTCCTAGATTTGCTTGGATGACTTGCACAGCTGATAAATTGTTTAATAAAGATAAGGCATGAAAGACAGTCTGACTCTGAGCAGAGGCTCAGCAGATCCCGTCTTTTTGGCCCCTGTCCCTAACAAATTTAAAAACCAACCTGCTCAAAATGTTTAGATTTTTAAATGCATTTGCGCACATGTAATTTACCTTATTCTGCCCCAAGGGCTCAATGCAGCTGTGAGCTGCAGCTGTTTTTTCATCCAAGAACCGTTCTCTAAGGAGCTCCAATAACCCCAGATGACTATTTTAAGATAAATTCAGACTATCATTTTATCTCTGAAAGGCACCTGGAAACATCCATTTAAAATTATAGCCGCTTGTTCTGGGAAGGGGTAGCTTTCTGTTTCATGATCCTTCTATACTATAATTAAATTTACACCCTAAAAGCATTACTTTACCCCAGTTGGGGCAGGCAGGCAACTCTAGAAAACCAGTAACCCTGAAGCCCAAATACAGGTAGGTCCTCGACTTGCAGAAGCTCACTTAGTGACCAAAGTTACAACTACACTGGAAAAAGTGACTTCTCACCATTGTCACACTTGCCAGCTTTGTAGCAGCCCCATGATCGTGTGATCAAAACTCAAGATGCTTGGCAACGGTTTCACACTTATGACGATTGCGGTCACGTGATCCAGCGGTCACGTGATCCCCTTTTGCAAGCTTTTGACAAGCCAAATCCAACGGGGGAAGCCAGATTCGCTTACCAACCACGTTGCTAACTTGTCAACTGCAATGACTCACTTAACAACTGGGGCACCAAAGGTCATAAGATGGGGCCACACTCACTGAACAAGTAACATGAAATTTGGGGGGGGGGGCTCGGTTGTGGCCGTGGGTCGAGGACTACCTGCCCACCCAAAATATTATGGGAAAAAAAATATCTGGTTTCTGCCATAGTTTGTTCTTGGGAATTATGGTTCAATTCACCAGCAAGGAAGACCTCTGCTAGGCTTAAATTTTCATCTTATTGACGTTAGAAGACTTAGATAGCCACCCTTGTGTAACCACCACCCCAGGTGCTCCCAAAACAATCCCCAAACCCTTATGCCATTGTAACAAAAACCAATAAAAATTCATGGTTCCCCAGGGCAACACTTTCCCCTACATCCATATGCCATCCTGACTGAGGGGTTTTTAAATGGGTTTTAAATTTTTAGGGGTTAATTTTAAAAACGGGGTTTTAAAGGAATTTTATATTTTTATATTTTATATGTAAACCGCCCCGAGTCCTCGGAATGGGGCGGTATATAAGTTTAAACAATAAATAAATAAATAAATAAATAAAATGTTGTAGAAAGTTAAAAAAATGAACCTTCCATACTCTCAGCATTTGGCATTATAAAAACAGGTGACAGAGTTATGTTTAGGTACACTGCCTGGTTCTCTTCAATTTCTATTTTGCAGAAGAATTATCTCCATCTTCTGTATGTAACATTTGTTTAATAGGCAATATTAATGCAAATGAAATAGTCCTTTTATGCAATTTTAAAGGCAAGGAGGCTATTTCCTTCAGTTTAATAATATTCTAGTACAGATGGTCCTCGACTTGCAACAGTTCATTTAGTGACCGTTCAAAGTTACAACGGCACTGAAAAAAGTGGAAAATGGACTTATGACTGGCAGCAACCCTATGGTCACGTGATTTACATTTGGATGCTTGACAACTGACTCACACTGATGACGGTTGCAGTGTCCAGAGTTGTGTGGTCCCCACTTAAATACAGTGAGAAAGGTAATAAAATGGGGCAAATTCACTTAACAAATTTCTCACTTAACAATTAAAAATTTTGGGCTCCATTGTGCTCATATACCTATATAATCTTTCCAGACATGAGATTCTTCGTATGTGTGGATCTATAAAACCCATAAATCAACATTATGGCTATTCTTGAAAATTGTGGAAATGTTGACCTCAAATATCCGGAGGGCGCTGGGAATGTTGTATTGAATAATTTTTCAATATTATCAATATTTTTTTTTAAATGTAAACCTTTAGGCATGATTCTATGTAAACAAATAGTTAAACCTTAAATTACAGAATTGCTGTGAGGATATTGAGCATATAAAGCAAAGGATATTAAAAATTGAGGATAAAAAAATATTGATAAAAACCCTGGGCAAGGAGGCTGAAATGAAACAAGTGAAAATTCTAGTAATTCATACATTGAACAATTGCCCTGTATTTTATCCTCTTCCTTAGTTCATGCTTGGGGAAAACTGGTACTGTGTATAAGGAATAAAACTGCACTATAACAATTGGCTAGCAGCCTTGAGCATTTCAAAATTCTCCCGAACATCCAAGGGACAATTTTTCAATCATATAAAAAGTGATTTTAAAAAACCAGTGGCCCAACAGATGATTAATTTGCAATTGTTTAATGGGAGAAATGTACAAAACAGACGATTCAATCAGTACTGAATTCATGATAAGCATCTGTCCCTAGTGAAAAAAAATAGCAGGAAGTCAGATTCAATCCATGGCAAACAAATTAAGCAAGGGTCACACTTTAAGCTATGACCCTATACTGCTTGTAACTGAAGTAGCAACAGAATCTGGTAGGGGTGATAATTGGTAGATTAAGGCTACTTCCGCCTGGATATTTTAATTTAGAATGGCAAAATGTTACCCTTGCTCAGTGGAGTCTCCTCCTTTGACTTCATCATTCTTTTTCTTTTGCCATTTTCTATAAGTTTAATAGTCTGTGTACATAAATACATTTCCTGACATAGGAACCTCTCCACTATAACTTTGGGATCATTAGAAATTGTGGATTTTTATACTGCTTGTAGAAAGCAGCTCTGATTCATTCATCCATTCAATCCTTTAATTTTTTTTATTCTCCTTGTATATAATCCCCATAATAATTCATGCCATGTGAATTACACCACGTGAATACACAAAATATTGTATTTTATCAACCTCTCATGTTAGGTTTCTTTTAAATCACTAAAGGTCACATTTGAGCCAGTATCTATTGCCTGAGTACAGACACTTAGCAAGTTCACTAAAATTATGCATATTAAAAAATTAAATCACTGGAGAAGCATAAATAGATGCAGATTATCTCTGTGCATCATTTCTTAGACCAAGTGGTTTAATTTTATATTTTAGAAGGAGAGTATGGCATACCAAAAGTAAGAAAAATTGTTGGTAGGTCAAAGGGAATAAGCTCCAGGATTGGTCTAAGAAAGGGGTGTCAAACTCGATTTCATTGAGGGCCGTATCAGGGTTGTGTTTGACCTCGGGGGGGGGGGCAGAGGGCATGGCCAGCTCAACGTCACTCCTGTCGGTGCCTGTGGTGGCCCAAGCGGTCTGCCAGTGGCCTCCTGCAACCCTCTGCCAATGAAAACGGAGCTCAGGAGCCCATTTCCGCTGACAGAAGCACCACGGGCCGGTCCTTCGCTTTTCTAGGGTGGCCCCATGGGCCAGATCTAAGTACCACATGGGCCAGATCCAGTCTCCAGGCCTTGAGTTTGACATCCCTGGTCTAAGATGTTTTAGCAGCTAATCAGATCAGTAAAATGGTATGCCTTTTCCACTGAAGATACACAAGCTGACTGGGTTGGTAGTTAAGTGTTTTTCACCAATAAAATAAGACCACCACAATGTTTTCCATGGTACCTGAAGCTGCAGGATAGTCTTAGGAGGCAGCTACATGTAACTACAGTACTGTATATATGTCAAGGGACAAGAAGATTTTCTCTTGCAATAGAAATGGACAATCAATGCTTTCAAAAATACCTTGCTGGAAGTACAGTAGTTGCTCATTTTGCCTAGAGGTAATTCTGGCCTTTGCCTCCCCACAAGCAGTCTCTTCTGGTCCTTTCTTTTAACACCCATTTGAAATATCCAGCTAGAGTAAATCAGAGTGGATATATTAACCTGAATGTTAAAGCCATTCAGCAAGAACAATTCCCCCTTTGTTAAACAGACACAAAACTCAGGGTGAAGAGGAATAATTAAAAGACAAAAGTCAGAATGGAGAGACTTCCCTTGAGTATGTTTTGATGAACATTTATATCCTCAAATGAGCTGTCCTGCTGGTGTCTTTCTGTTAGTAGTTGATTATCAGCACACTCGCCTGATTAGATGGTTGACTTGCTTTGTTTTCTGCCTAGATTCAGAACGTCTGCCTGGGAAAGGGGTCATGAGGGGGATTTCACTGTTGGCCATGTCACAGCTATGCATGTCCCATGGTTTTTTGGATAGCTGGAACTCACATGACCTGCTTACCTTAAGTAAACTAAAGACTACTCTTTGAAAGTGTCCAACCTTTTTGTTCTAAGCTGTCATGTGAATCAACCCTAAATTAGCCTGTTCCTTGTTCTGAACAATGATTACTGAAGTCTTGAAAAGGATGGCAACCTGCAGTCCTTGAGCTAATCTTCTATTTACAAACACTAGACAAATCTGTCCTACTAACTGGCATCAACTGACTTGCATAGATATATAATCAACAGAAAATTCTCCAACTGTTTCCTCTGATCTACGATATATGTCAGCATTGATTTGTGTCAACATGCCAGAGAGAGTCTAATAAATAAATAATTAAGATAAATGTGAGTATCACTGGATTTGCCTTAGTGAAGGACAGTTAGAGATTGATTTTGCAACAGGAAGAGGTTCTATTACCCCAAGGCATTATTCTCCCTTGGGTATTATCCTAAGGACAGACATTAGTTCCAGATGAGCGTGTACAGGAGTCTTTTGTAAACAGGCATTGCTTGAAGCTGCCCAACAGCACAACTTCACTGCAAACTGATGGTAAGTTAGTCTGTGTCCTGACAAATAGACTGCCCCCAAATCAGAGCAAATGTGACATTTCATAGAAGCAGATGTCAATGGCAGTTTCAGTTTCCATCTTTCAGTGAGGTTCCTTCGGTCAAGTTTACATATCCAAGGACTTATTTACATGTACAGTTATCTTCTATTCACAAAAGCTTCTCATTTATATAAAGTTCATGGAACTGATAAGAGAATACAAGAAGGAAAAAAGTATTTGAATATCTATGGTCTTTTGATTACTTTGATTACTAGTTTGAGTATCTAGTAAGTGGCCCCTTAATAGGAAACAAATCTAAATGTTATGCTGATAATGTATTTTACAGCAATTCTAGTCCCCAGATTGTTTTAAGTGACAAAAGATTAGGAGAGGGAGGACAAATTCCAAAAGAGGACAGGTCATATCTGCCCTAGAGATGCCAGAACTCTTTGGGCAGAATTATTTGACCATTGGCATTGCTTCCACATACTATGAAATGGAACAGGCTCCTTGCCTACATCAGCATCACACCGTTGAGGGACTTTTGAAAGACAGGAGAGGAAGAAAAAGATAAGCCAGCTCCCAACACACACTATTAGCCACGTCTGGTATTAAGCAAGCATGGCTTTGGAAAAGGCAAAGGATCTCCTTCCTCAAACAAATATTGTTGCTCTGTTTCTCTGAAACAAGAAGGATGCAGCATGCTAGTTTATTGCCAGTTCATTGAGTACTGCTCAGTGGTACCAAAAGGTATCTTTCTGTACTGGAATATGTAAACATATTCTAAGATTCATGCTTGGAGTTCCCTGTCTATAAATACAGACTACTGATTTACAGCCAAGTTTAGGCTAGAAAATAAAAGTTTATTTGCCTCCCATAATCTGCAAGAAGCTGATCTTCCTATGACTTTTTTCTGTGTCTGGACTATCTTAACAAGCTTCATTTCTCCATTGCAGCCTTCTTTCCACTCTCATTCAGTTCAGTGTATCCTAACTTCTTCACTCTCTTATTCTCATACATGCATACCAGCAGACTTGTTTATCTCTGTCCCTCGATCCCAACCTTCCCTAGATTGGCCCCAAAATTAGGAAACATAACAGTTGGAGTCCAAGCCATCTTCCCCAGTTAGAAAATGCTACTTTACAGCTTCTGGACTGCTCATCTCCTTTCTACCCTGCATAAATCTTATCCTGATAAATGACCTTGCCAAAAACAGATGTGGCCACCAGTATGGTACAAGTTTCCTAATTTCATAGACATAAAATCATTAGTTTCTCCAAACTAGGGTCCTTCAGATTTACTACCCTCTGATTCCTTTTCACTTCAACATACTCAACAGCTGAGAATTATGGAAGTTAGAATTCAAAATGTCAGGAAAGCACCATATAGGGCAGGGAGTGGTGTCAAACTGGCGGTGCACTGGCCAGATGTGTCATATGCAGGCCATGCTCACCCCAACTCCACAAAGGCAAAAAAGTCATGATACATCATGATACATCACGTGACACGATCAAATTTGACACCTGTGATATAGGGGAAAGTTATCTTAAATTAGTGAGCTGTGAAATATCATTTGGCATACTGCTGATTGGAGTGTAAGAGGAGAGTTTCCATAATGGCAGATTTTAAAAATTCAGAAAGTCCACTTTTTCCACAATAATACTCTTAATGGTTGGCCATACTGTAATGAATCTTCAGAGGCATTGGACTCACCATTTCTATCTACTCTAGTGTAGGCTGTGCTATTATGGTACAGAACAGGAAACTGCTGAATTCTCTAAGAGGTTTGGAGTCTCTTAAAATCCATTAAGGGAATAGCATCCACACAGCTTATTGCTGTTGTCCCTAATATAACAGTGACTAGCAGGGGAAAAAACATTTTTGTTTCCTGTGTGGAGCTAATTGTAGATAAAATTATCCTTCCATGTAAATTTAGGTATTCATAAATAACAGTTCATTTGCTTCTTTTCTCCAAGTTATTGGAGTGTTCTGGTGCACAAAAGGAATTCCGGCTTAATACCCTTTTTTGTGTGTGCTACTTTGGAGTAACCTACTTTTCTAGGTGATATCTTCACAAACCCTTCCTCCATTGCCACCTCTGTCAAGGATGGTTATAAACTATTACACTTCCTTTAGCACTTTTGGTAGGGTGCTTTTGCACAGCACAGATATATTTTCAGCTCTTAAGTGCATTCATTCATTGCCCTGCAGATGTAGAAAGCATGTATGATCTTCCCTGACTCCTTAGTTGTCTTCAGAGCACATAGGTAGGCTCTCAGACATTGGATGGACAACACAGTCCAGACATGTGTGAAAGGTAATTGAAAGTGATCTACCATATGACATTCCCACCTCTAGTTCAAATTGCTCATTAAAGCATGAACTGGGAAAACAAGAAGCATGCTAGTTTATTGCCAGTTCATTGAATACTGCTCAGTGGTACCAAAGGGTATCTTTCTGTACTGGAATATGTAAACATTTTTTTGCTATTGGCATCCCTCTTATTTGCTTATGTCTCCATGCAGTGATGCTATGAGGACAGGACTTGGACAGGACTTGAAGCCAGAGTTGAAAGACAAAATGTAGCCTTTTTAAGGGCCCAAATGCAGAAAATATGTATTTGCAAGTAAAATAACCAACTAAATAAGAAAGGGCATTCATTCAGAATGTCTAAATTATCTAACCAGCCTTGTCTTTAAGTTCTTGCCTTCTTAGACTGACCCATATCTGTAACTTTGAAATAGAGGCTGACTTTGCTGGGCTGATTTATTTAGTTGTTTTTTGAAACTGACACATTGAAGTTTGAAAAGACTGCAAGATGAGATAAAATTAGGGTCTTGGGCATGTGAAAACCTTTCCTCTAATCCAGCTGTCATGGTCATCCGCTAGTAAGGTGTTAAGTTAAATACATGATATTTGCAACCAAGTTTTAAGTTTCTGTATGTTCTCCTGGCTGAGAAGCAGATTCCATACAGACATCAAAGGGTCACTTCCTAACACTGGAAACAATCCATCCAGTTCTTCATTCTCTTGAGCTGCATTTCACTCTAACCAGAGTTGCCTTGCATGATAATCAGGCCTAATTACTGCTTTATCCCTTGATTGTTCTGCTGGGCCTTTGGAAGTATAATGTCTCTTTCTCAGCTTACATGTACATTTCTTCCTGTCCCCTCACCACAAGCCTCTTTCTTTAGAGCTACTTAGATTTTTTGGCCCCCTTGAGAGTTCGCCATTAGAGTTAACAAACTGTTTAATAACTTTTTAAAGGTGAGAACAAAAATGTTCTCTGGTTTCAATTCACAACACATATTACTGAGTATCTTTCCTTGATTAGAATGTTCTACTGTTCATCCAATCCTGGGGCACTGCTTAGTTTATTCCTATATTCAGTCTATGTTGAGATCATTCAAGCAGACTTGGCTATTATGAAATATCAGCATTCTGTCTGGTATTGTAAGGTAATTCTGTAATGCAGGAAAAGTAAATAAAAGTTTAGATATTTTTGAAATTATTGTTCATAGCCAAGCAATTGGAACATTGCTTTATATAAACTTTTTAAATAAATTTCCCATTTCTTTTTTGATTCTAAGTTTATTTAACTTAGACGTAGATATGGTTCATGCATAATGCCAAGTCAGAATTTTTAAACCACTGCTTGTTGAATAAGCCATAGTCACATGGCTTACAGAGAAATGATACCATAATGGTTAGCAGCTCATATAATACTAAACCAGAATCAGACAATGCATACCATAGATCAGGATTACGTATTAAATGTTTTAGGCAGTATACTTTCTGCTGCATCTGATTCTCAGATACAGTCACATTATATACCTAGCAACATCATGAATGAAAAGAAGAAGTACATGCATATAAATGATGGGTATTGTCTTTTGCAGCAGCTTCAACTCTAATTTATTCCATCTGTGAACATGACCTGATTAAAACTTGCAGCCGAGCCCTACATGCTTGCTCAAAAGTAAGTCATGTTGAAGTTTGCAAGAATATGTGCTTAGAATTGGATTACATATGAACATATGTATTTTCTTTATTGTTTGTTGATAGATAGTTCCCAATGATTGGATATAATGATAAAGGCGTAAGGCATTCAGAAAAGTGAAGAAAGCAACAATAATCAGCTCGGTGTAATCAAAAAGCAGGTATCTAAAACCACATTGACCAATTTTGAAGTGCTGTGGCTTGAATTCTTTTGGACATCTATTTCTTTCTAATCATCTACTCTTTGATGACCTTGTAAGATTTCCCAGAGATTTTAATATAACCATTATCTAAACGTTCTATATTCTAAGTCCATCATCAGATTTAGTGCTTTAGTTCGATAGATGCTTGAGACCCAGATTCTTCTTTTAATAAAAAGGAGAGGAAAGCCAGTTTTGCAGTGGTTTTTCTTCCCCTCCCCCTTATTGGAGAAGAAAAGGACCAAAGGGGAGTTGAATCCTCTGGATAGCTAATATTTCTTAGGAACCTCTCTCTTTTTTCTTCTTTTCCTTTTGTTGGGGAGGGGGTGGATTGTGAGGGGAGAGAGAGAGACTCAATGGAGGCCCTTTTGCCATTGCTAATCTGCTTTGTGAATGGAGCCACATGGGGGATTGGGGGAGGGAAAGGAAGCCACATGCCTGACATTCCTTTCTCTGGGTGGGCTTCTTCTCGCCAGACTCTCAGGATGTGGGAAATGGAAGATGAAAGAACTGCATTTCCAGCCTATCAGGTTACAATGCCTGAACCAGAAAAGAATGAAGGAGGGGAGGGGTGGATTTGCAGAGGGAGAGCCCAGCTTTATTAGAAAGTGTCACAGGAAGAAAAAGGGTTTGGGGAGGAGAGAGTTTGACTGAGACCTAGGATGGCAGCTCATGTTTTGTTTCACATCACATCAGAGCTGAGGAATTTCCTCTGTTCTGGAGGTGCCTTACAGAAAAGGGGCAGAGTTTAAGGCTAGGCTGGGATGAATAATGGTCCAGCAGCAACCGATTAAATGTGTTACTAAGTGATGGCTGTTTACAAGCAAAACCTCCTGCAGTGCTGAGGAAAGAGAGCCTGGTAAGGTGTGGGAGAGGCATATTTGTGTGATTTATATGCAAAATCCATTGGAGATAAAGAATAGGAGTCATGGGTTTATAATCCCCTCTCTTTTTCTGAATTTATGTTGTATAGTTATAATTTGGAGGGCTAATTATAATCACACCATAATAGATTATCTACAGGAAGAAATGTGGGGTCCTAACTGATTTTTTACCCTCTCTGCTGCTCAACAAGAAGAACAAAAAAGGAAGCCAGCACATTTTTTTGATTGTCAATACTTCATCAGTAGATAGAATCATAGAGTTGGCCATCAAACCCAATTGCAGTGATCAGTTAACATGCCATTCCTTAATTATGGAAAAGTTTTCACAGTGCTTATCTAATGTTTAAAAATAAAAATGGATATAGCTATATATTGGGTTCTACATAGCTTTTTACTTGATTTGCTCACTGAAGCCTTCAAAATTCCCAAAGCATGTTGCAGTAAAAGCAGTGCATTTTTCAATTTTTTTCTTAACTATCTTCCCACTGGATTTTTCTGCCTTTCTATGTAGTCAAAACTCAAGTATTTTTTTAATCAAGTTTTTAGGGTGAAACGACAAAGAAAAATTGGAAAGATTTACATCCCACAAGCCACCATTTCTGAGACTTTTGACACTGTAGAAAGTTAGCACCCACCCTTCTAGAAGAATGAAATATTCTAGGAAATATTAAAAAGGCAGAATATTATACTTCCCTGGATGAGAAAAGGAGAAACAT
>JANHFL010003341.1:93004-109406 GCA_032468155.1 Oxyrhabdium leporinum
CCTTCCTCTCTGTGGCAGCCCCTCAGATATTGGAACACTGCTATCATGTCTCCCCTGGTCCTTCTCTTCACTAGACTTGCCAAGCGCAGTTCCTGTAACCGTTCTTCATATGTTTTAGTCTCCAGTCCCCTAATCATCCCAGTTGCTCTTCTCTGCACTTTTTCTAGAGCCGCCGCATCTTTTTTATAGTATGGTGACCAAAACTGGATGCAGTACTCCAAGTGTGGTCTTACTACGGCTTTATAGCGTGATATTAGTACCTCACTTGATACAAAATTGCAATGTATTTTGTATATTGCAAGTTAAAAGGTGTGGCTGCAAGCCTGCCGAATTTTTACATGTATATATAGTAGCTCTACTGAATGGACCATTTTTGAAAAAAGGACAGTTTGCTCATTGATTCTATATGTATTATTTACACAAAAAACATCCCTGTAAATAAGGAAGCTGGAATTAGGGGACAGGATAATATGTCCCTTTACCAAGGAAATTAGCTGCAAAAGGGATTGGCAATTCAAAAGTGGCTAACATCAAATGAACATAGGATTTATTAGATTACTTTCCTGCTGAATACATGAGGCCTAGGTATCTTTTTAGAGCCGCTGGACTGGGTGCTCAGCATGATTGTCTTCAACAGAAGTCCGCAGGCCATGTCCTCCCCTCTCAGATGGAGCAGGGTCAATTTTCATTGCTTGCCCTTGAACCTGTTTCAGTATAAATAAGGAGGAAAATGGCTCTTCAGTTGTTCCTGACTGAAAGCCAACTGCTTTAACATTTGTGAAAAATGAGGTCATGTGGATGAACCCCAGGCATGGGGTTAGGGTTGAGATGAAAAGGAAGAATACGCAGAGGGAGTGTGCAGCAGCAATGCCTTCTCTCTGAAGTTTGACTCTCATGTAAGACTAGACAGCAAGTGTGAGATCAGGGAAACTTTACTTCCCATCTGAGATCAGCACTTCTGTTTTAAAAGAGAGACAGCCCAGACCCAGTTTATTACACTAATTTTCATTCTCTGACAGTGGCAGATAGTTGCCTCTTGGCTTGGCTTTGATTCCCTCCTTCAAAAAACCAGCAAAATGTTGCAGGAGAAAGAATTCCAGCCATCCCACAAAAAGGCCTTTTAAGGGGCTGCTTCAGCATTAGAGTTGCTCCCTTGTTTATTTTTAGAGTGGGAACAGAGATAATAAACCGCTCTCTGTTTAAACAAGGCCTTAAGGTGAAAAACCTCACTGTATGGCTTGAACATGGATGGGCTAAGTGGATGCCACCAAATGGGCTATATTGGAGAGGGGAAAGCAAATGGCTAGCAACCCAAACTCTGGCTTAGATAAGCAATGATGGGAGAGTAAGGCCATAGTCAAGGAAGAAGTCAAAGTGAGAATGCAATTGGGATCTACTATGGATCACTTTATATATACAGAAAATTTCAAAAGAATAAAGCATTGCTGCAAAACAAACCCCAGGAAAGCTCAGTTGCCTCCCAAATTTGGGGAAAAGTGAATGGATGCATATTTTCCAAATGAAAAGACTAGGATTGATGCTCCTCCAGCACTGACCCTGCTCTGAAGCGGCTTGATATGAGCTCTTCCTCATGGTCAAATCGAAGCTGACTCAATTAGCTTTGAACAGCAGAAAAATACAGCATATATTGTGTTGTCCCCATTGTCAGTCCCTCTTCCAAATTAAAGGACGAGGTTGACGAATTTCCCACTCCGAACAACTTCACCTGTTGGTCAATAATCACCAATCACTCTTTCTAATGGAGGGGTGGGGGGTGAGTTTAGACTGATGCCTAGAATGGTGGGTTTAGTCACCTGTTGTCTTACTAACAGGTGGCAAGTGGAGAGAACTGGGCGATGTAGTAGTAAGGAACAATGTTGATGCGCTTCTCCACTCTTTACATCTGTACTATAACTGATCAGTTTATTTCTGAACACGTGTACATTGCTTTTCAGAGTTTTTTTTAACAAAGTAAAACAATATGGCTAACTGAAACTCCTTATCAGTACTGTAGAAACTTTTCAAACACAATAATGCACATCACTAATAGAATGCAGTTCTTTCCTAGCAGTGGATTATGCTGTTACAAAAGATAAAGTCATGTTGAAAACATGGAAAATGCTGATTAGGAATTCTGTAGAACAAAGGCTTCTTCAGAAGTCAGATATCATGGCTCTCTTGCAGCCCAAGTCAAAATGGCCCTGGAGAACAGCACCCAGGGTGCTTATAGTAACATGGCTAACAACATCTGGGAAGGATCCAATTCCCAACTATCACTGAGCACTTAACTGATGAATCGTGCTGGATCACATCTATGGCAAAAAATTAACCTTAACACTGGAATAGATAAAGACAGCTTAAACTGCCTCAGATATGGGCTGGGCTGAGATGAAAGCAATGTCATGAAGATATGAAAGAGAGAAAAAAAGTTGCCAGGGCATATGGTGAAGAAGACCCATTGGCTAGTATGAACAAATGCAAAAGAAGACAGGAAACAAACAATTACTGGAATTGCTTAAAATGTCTTCTTAATGGCACAGGAGCCCTATCTTCCCTTTCATTAGGCCCAGCCCAGCACTAGCCAATCATAGATTCCACTAAGCTTTTTCAGTGTATTGAGCATGCAGATGCCAGAACAAAGGAATAAATATTATAACCTACTTTGTTTCAAAGAGAAAAAAACGTAATTACTTAGCAAAGCTCTGATTTGGCAAAAATGTTTAGAATAGCAATGTGTACACTGCGGACAGTCTACCCTCAGTGAGACATTTTGCCCTGCAAAACACCTTGCTCAACCACAATTCAAGTTCCTAAAGAAACTCGAAACTTTGCCTTGACAATCTGAAACAGAGAGTAGCTTTGTGAAGTTGCTTCAAAGGGGCAAATCAACACTTGCATCTCCAAGAAAGTGAAGCATCCCTTTGAAGATCTTCACTACTACACTTTGCAACTTTAGCAACTACAATTCAGTTACATTCCATGAACGATAAATCATAATCCAGAGAGTGATCAATCTATAAGGACCTTGAAGATCTTTCTGTGATTATTAGAAGCTAGCATGAATTGATGACAAGAGGTCAAATGTCTTCAGGTTACAGGGACTTTTGCCTCACCTAACCACTTTAAGGCCAATTTGGATATTGTGGTAAGGCAGAAGGGAAGGCAAATTAGATTTTAAATTCTAACTGCCTAGGAGGTTCAAAAGAAAAATGTCATATCTTGAGAATGCACCCAAGACCTGAATAAACATGGATTGTAAGTAAAGCTATGTTGATACAATACAGGCAGCAGCCTGATATATGAAATCTGATGCTAATATGCAAAGAAATCCTTGCTCTAAAGATTTAAAACCAATCAATGGCTTTGGGGCTGATTTAATGTTGTTTTGAGACATGTCATCTAAGAATTGTGTGGTTTCATTCTCTCCTACGTCATCTAGCATGGTCTTCTGAAAGCCATATTATTGAAAACTTCCTACATAAACTTCCTCTTTGTCCCCAGAATTTCTTACTGAAATATTTTTGTCTCTGATGTTTACATGATAGAGATTTAGTTTCCCTTTAGCCTGAATGCCCTTCTAAAATCCCAAAGAGCGTTATCATAATAACATTTTTCTTACAGTGTTCACATTGCCCATTATAGTTCTGTTACAGAAATCACATATCCTCATATCCCTCAATATAGTGTTTTCTATATAGCTCTTATAAGCTGGGTTCATGAAATCTTTTGATTCTGTACCAGTAGAATCCAAATTCTGCAGTAGAAGCAGAAACACACTGAATTCTGGCAATTGTGTAAATATGCAGTTGTATGACATTTTGCAACTGTTTAACTATAATATACACCCATATTTCTGGGAAGGATCATTCTCAGGGCTGGATTAAGCAGGAAAAATAAAAATGGAAAAGATATAGAATTACAACACAGGAACTCGCTTTAGCCAGTCACAGGAAAAAACAGCTGTCAGTCAATTGCTTTGATGATTCCACTTTAGCAAACTGAAGAGAGAAAAATGGTAACTTTACTTGTTCTGTTCTGCCTTTCCACATACCATTCTTCCTGTGTTTGGTTTTACAGCCCTGCCAGCTTCGAAACTAAATTTTACCTTGATAATGCTTTGAGTAAATGGCCTCTTCCAAGCTTTCTCAAAGGAAGAAGGGTTTCGTGTTGCAAAATGTGGAGCCAAGCCATTGAGTTTTCAATGAGATCCTGGAAAAGTAGAGAAAGTTCTGGGGTCCTGGAATGTCCCAAAGTGTTTCAACAAGGTGAAAAGCATACATTGCATGTAGGACCAATCCTGCTGGCTCATGTATTATTTTTTGAAGACTGCATGCAGCCACTTTTCCAGGAACACACAGGCCACATCAAGTGATAAATAGCTCCTTTATTGTAATGCCTGAGATCGTGGCACTAAGGTTCACAAATTTTTCTCCCCTGGAACTCTTGGAAAATAAAAAGAGAAAAATATTTTAAGCCTCTGAGAAGCTTAATGCCCTTTACAACATTTTCTCTAAAACCAGTCTCTCAAAGCACATGCCCTTCCTCCTCCAGTCATACAGTGGTGGCATTACCAACATACATTCAACCTTTGGTTGCTGAAAAGAGGGCAGGATTTAAAAGTGTAGCATCCAGATACAGATAGGTCTCCCGTTCAAAATGTCTTTAAAGGAAAGGCTATTAGCATGGCTACTTCACTTCTACAGTGGCCACCTAACCTCTCCTTAGAAATACACCCAACAATATGCAAAAACAAAAGTGCCATAGCCAGTGAAAAGAGGTTTGCAGAACTAAAAATGACATCATTGGACTATCCTTTGATAGAGCAGTACCAAAGGGCAGATGGTGCACCTTGGGATAAGTCAGTTCATAGCAGACAAGGCTAGGAAGCGGCTGTCAGGTCCACCCTGGAACATCTGCTTCTAGGAACTGAGAGTGAATGAGTCTTCTAGTAGTTCCTTTTCCTAGTCAAAAGCAAAAGCAATTTACAGAAAGCAGATCTTTGCAGCTCAGGCAGATGGGGATTCTGCTTCTTTACCAAATGAAGTTGAGCTTGCCCCGGGCAGCATTCTGCATTTCTGCATACTGCCTCCTGGAATGAAAAGAATGGCTCATTTCTCAGGTGCATTCTCCAGATTCCTGGCTTTGTGAGCGCAAGCAGGAATGCTGACCTTCCTGATCATGGGAAAGCCTGTTCCCCTGCCTTAGGGCAGCAGGTCCCGGAGATCATGGGCTGGGGGAGAAAGGTAGGGCAAAGGGGTTTTTTCCCCCAGCTTTTTGTGTTCCGACCATACGTCAATCTAGTCAAGCTCTTTAAGAGATCACATGGAGAAAGCAAGGCACGTGAGAACATATCTTCTTCTGTTTGACCATGCTAAAAAAGGATTGGATCATTTGCAGCAGACCCGGGAGTGGGGGGGAGGAGGACGCTGAGCAAAAGTTTTCCTTTGGGAGGGAACATACAATTCTCCCAGTTTAATCACTGATACTACTCAATGAGAGTGAGCACAACACAATTCTCCCGTGGGAAATGTGATCAAAACTGTGATACTTCCTCTTTCTTGCTGCTACTGCGTACTCCTTAACCTCTACGCTGATTCATAAGTTAAAGTTGCAATGATGCTAAGAGGGAATTCTGGAACCCATACAATATTTTGTATTTGTATATTTGCATTCTGCAAGTTGGACTAACTTTATCTTTACATGGACAGATGCTAAAATATTATTTAGAAGAGAGGATGACACATCCTTTTACATACATTTGTTATTTCAGTTTAAAGGGAGTTTGGCACAGGCACAAAAGAATACAGTATTGTAAAGATGAAAGGTAAAACAAAACAAACACAAAGAAATCACAGAGGCAGCGCAGAGGCATTTTAGCCCCTGTATGCGTGCTTGCTTGCTGTATGCATCCAGCATTGACTTCTTTTCCTTATAATACTAAATGTCTCACTGGGCATTGGGGCCTCTGTAAAATAATGTGATGTGTGGAAGTGTGAGTGGAAGGTGAGCCTGAGTATTAATTAGCAGGAGCTAGCAGCAAAAGGCATTTGTACTTGATTTATTGCTCAATGTCAGCCTGGAAGAGGAAGGAGCCTGGTCCCGTGGTTTGAAATGGGAGAATAATGATTGACATTATATAGTCACATTGCAAGCTAGTACATTGTGATCTGGTACAAATTTTATGGCATTGGGATGTAACATTTCAGGCACAGCCCATACCTGATCCCCTTGCATTGTCCCACCCAGATGCTATTGAACAAGGACAGTCTTTGCTATCCTGGAAGTGAAAATGAAATTCCAGGGCTTTTGGCCAAGCAACCTGTCCTTCTCTGTCCCCTATCAGCCTCACGGTGGCTGCTTTCCTGAGCAGGAGCCAGCTGCCTCTCAACACCTAACAGATTCTCTTTCCTACTAGGGAAATAAACTTTGTCTGCTTGATTATCATAGAGCATTTCCTTGACATGCAGATCCAGCTTCAACTGTTGGCCTGTCCAGTTACTTCTGAGGAATTACTGCCAGCTAGGGACAACCAAGATATATCTCCAAGATATGCATATGACCTCCCTAAAACATGCTTCTGAAATGTCAGCACAGAATCCAACAAGCAGAGCATTATGCCTGGCCTCTCGTGAATCACTATCCAATGATCGCCTCCAATTGGACCCTCAGCATGCTATGACAATACTATACAACATCCAGCTGAGCTCCGGGACCAAAACAAGAGAATTCCCTCAGCTGGTTTCCTAGATACAGGATGCTGTTATAACAGTTGCTTCATTTATCCCCCCCCCCTCTCATTTCTTCTTTTCGTCCTTGTACCTGATTAACTACTGCTCAGAAGGAACCCAAACCCCAAGTGTGCAGTGTGAGGGGGAAGAAACCGAAGCAACAGCTTTACCTGGTCAAAACAAACCAAAAGCTGATTCAATAGCAATTTATTTGGAGGCAAGGCAATCACTCTGAAATTCTGCTTTCCTTGGAGAGATAGGGATGCTCAGAATTCCTATTAAGATGGAGATAGTGGGGTCATCTTTGCTTCCACAGCTACTTTTGCAGGCCCTTGGGTATGTGCTGTTGTCTGCATTGGTTTTTCCAGCCTGTTGCATCAGGAAGTGGGATCTTTTGTTCTTCTGATGAAATCATCCCATTGGATATTAGAACAGGCTGTAGCAAAAAGGAGTGTCTTGAATAGTTTAATACATAATATACATCTGGATGTAATGGGTTGTGGGAATAACACTGAGGAACAGGAAGAAGAGCCACAAGGAAGACAGTGGATAGATAAGAGAAATCTGAGTTCAAAGCAGGCATGTAATTTGAGAAAGTGCAGCTGACCTGACCCTCCTTAGTTCTCTTGAAGGAAAGGGTAGGGAGGAGAGGGGTGCAGTCAGACTTGTAAGATTCTTTTATTGTAACTTTATAATAAAGGTAGTATTAGCAATCACATCCTTGGTTTCCTGCTCACAAGACTCCACATGGCATTTGAAACAACTTTCACTGAAACAAGTATCTCTCTTTCTTTAGACTAAGAGAAGAAATAATAGGTTTAGGGAGATAAAATGATACTTCTTATTTGCCCCCTTCAGCATATAATATTTCTTCTGTCATCTCTTAGCTTCTTGATATCAGTGAATGCACTCTGCTTTTTCCTCACACATGAGCTCAAATGAAACCATCCTAGCCAAAGTTTCATCCTTCCTTTCAGATATCCAGTGAAATGATGCAGATCAGAGGGATCCAAGATTTTCAGACTAGGGACCAGGTAGGCAACAGAGAATGGTAAAAAAAAAACACCAAACCCATCAAAGTGGCAGCCACAATGGCATGATCGAACCTCTGCCTGTTTGGGGGCAATAGCAATAGCACTTAGACTTATATACCAATTTACAGCCCTCTCTAAGTGGTTTACAGAGTCAGCATATTGCCCCCAACCATCTGGGTCCTCATTTTACCAACCTCGGAAGGATGGAAGGATGAGGCAAATTTGAGCTGGTGAGACTCAAACTGCTGAACTGCAGGCAATCAGCAGTCAGCAGAATTAGCCTGCAATAATGCATTCTAATCTCATTGCCATCACAGCTCATTGTGAGCCATTGGTTTGATCACGCTGCTGCAGCCATCAACTTGACATTTTTTACCAGATCCTGCAGATCCACATGCTAGAATTACTAGCATGTAGTTAGAAAAAAGTAGGCAGGGCCAGGACAGGCACAGGTGGGCAACAATACATTCAATGTAACTTAATCACATTGATGTATTAAATACAACGAACATGATAATTCCTCAGAGGTTTATTCTTTTTTAAAAAGAGTCTTAAAAGTTGTATTTTCATGAAAATTTACACCAATGTCCTAGCAGTAATATCTATGACTTAGGGCGTAAACTGAATTTCAAGTAATATTCTCCTGACACAAAGATAGAATTAATGTTTGAGCATAACTCCCCTGTTTTCTATAAAATAGCCATATTCTTGAAGCCAAAATCATATTCATCCCATTTAAAATGTATAAAGATACTTTATTAATATATTTTCTAAATTGGTACATGAATTCAATCAGAGGGGGAAATATTTAGCGTATTCACTTAAGTTATGTATCCATTTGTTTAGCTGATAGGAAAAAACCTTTTCTTTGGACAGAGAATCAAATTCTATCTAAGGATCATTCGAAAGGCCACCTTTTCTATCTCCCATACCTCTGAATCTAGTTAAAATGCACTTGTGAATGAATTGGATATTTTTTTTTTACTATTTTCAACTGTATTTGGGTAACAGCACATTATAGTTGTGGATATGTTTATATATTTGCACTACAGGTCATACACAGAGAATCAGCAATCAAGTCTTGTTTGCTGTTCTTGCCAATGACCAAATGTGGAGTATGGAGACCATCTTTTCCTGCCCCCTGAAATCAATATTTGAACACAACACCTCTTCCCCCTCTTTGTCTCCAATCCCCCTTATGCCTTTTTACTCCTTTACCTAATCAGATCATTATAATGGGATCCCTGAAGGTATGAGTTGGGGTGAGAGAAGAATCCCTTCAAGTGCTAAGGCTGCTGATTCACAAGAGGTAGTCACTGCCTTGAAACAGTTTTTATCGATATATGCAGGGCTTCTGAGGTCTCTCACACTTACAATATCATGAAGTTCACAGAAAGGAGGAGGCATTTTGCACAAGCACTGATCATGCAGCCTCCTCATTTGGAAGACAACCTCATTTGAACTCACTATAAAATTCCACAAATGGGTAAGAAACAATTAAAAGCTGATGTTGACATGTCTCCAAATCTTCTTTTGCAATAATTATCCACCTTTCAGAAAAGGGTATTTCCTGCTCACTAGGAAACTATTTTATTGTTTTACCTTTCTGGAACATTAGGTGATGGTTGATGAAAGAGCTGCTTTTTCCGTTCTTGTAATCAATCTACAATCTACAAGGTTAAGAGCCAGTTTGTGAGCTTTTGGGGGAATTTCAACATACAGAATGAAAATGCAAAGTGGATGGAACTATATCATGCATATAGTTCTGCACTGTCAGTATTTCTAAGTATGGGGAGGGTTAAGGGGAACCTTTTAAAACTGGGTTAATATTTGAAACCCCAAATTTTGCGATACAATGAAAGAGACTTCTAGGAACTACAACAGGGGCTGAGGACAGGCTCACTGAAGATGTCTAATAATGTTGATACTTTGGTGATTATTTTAATTTCAGGAGCATCCTCTCTTCAACAGGCAGAGGACTTTTCTAATATTTAAGAAAAAAAACAGAGAGAATAAATTATGATTAAGTTGTATTGGAAAGTCATATGAAAGCAAACTGAAAGAAAAACGTTAATAACTGGGTAGCATTAGTGTTACTGAGCAAGTAAGGATGCAGAAGGACAACATCTGTGTGCAGGAAGTACAGTCTGCTTAGCCTTGGCCTGGTTGAATATGCTTCAAAAGAGTGAATTCTGAAGACAAACTCTTAGTTATATTGGAGGTAATGAGAATGAATCACTGCTCTAAAATTTGAGACAGTAAGATAAAGAAATTATTTATGCACCCAAAAGAGTTTCCTGGTTTAGACCACTATAATTCTTTAGATCATGATGAAAGCTAGTTTACACCTAGCTCAGAATGACCAGCTTCTCTATATAATGGAGAAGCTGGTCATTCTGAGCTAAGTGTAAACTAGCTTTCACCATGATACTAGTTCTAGTTCTTTTATAGCAACTAAGTAGAACTCACTGTTTGTTGCTCTGTGTTGTATCTATTCAGTACTGTATATGGGAATCTATAAATGCCAAGCTCTGTATGCAGATATAGGAAAATACTGTTTGCTTCGTCACAAAATGGAAGGAAGTTAAACTATCAATTTCACTGCTTAAAACCCCCCAATCCTAAAGTTATGCTCCAGATCTCCATAATTCTTTAAACAAATGCTGGTCTGACCATTCTGACGATGTTGTAAAAAAGTTCCTGATCTAGAAGAAGTTTCAGGAATACTGATATTTAGCATACTACAACTCCTAGGGTTTGCAAGTTCCTCCTATTGAAAAATAAATTCATCCCTTGCAAACCATTTTTAGACATTTGCTAGCAGGCAGATGGTGGGGTGGGGTGTCGGCCTTTCTAATTCCTAACCAAAGGGTGGAAGACACGCAGTCATGGGCGCATTCCTCCCAACACACAGAAGAACACAACTGTCTCTATGATGCCAGAAACTGTTGCAGCATAATAGCCAGCTTAAACTATGGACCAAGAATTCTTGGATTTTGCTTCTGCCATGATGTCACTAGATGGTTTGCCTTTTGCTACTTGTTCTCGGCAATATAAGAGTTAATTATACTGACTTGACTTACAGAGTTGTAAAGATTATAAGGGGTAAAATGTTTCCAAAGCACTGTGGGCATATAAAAATATCTTACAAAAGTTAAGTGATTTGTTATTGCATTTCAACAAGCATGAAATAGATCATGCTTATTGAACAGCATCCATCTCTGTAAAAAAAAATCCATTGATACACCTAACCTCCACACAGATCTACAATATTAAAAGATAGCTGCTGATCATCCTATGTTATGGAATTATGGGTGATTAGGGAAGCTGGCTTCAGGGTGTAGGGATAGTAAAAACAAAGTCAAAATGGTGGCTGTGATCATGAATTAAAGCCCTACTCCTTTTTACGTGTGACGCATGTGGCACCCATGAAACAAAGGGCAGGGCTTCAATTATTTATTTGCAGCTGCCATCTTGGCTTTTTTAGATACCTTCATGGAGATCCCTGACCTCCCAGTGAGCAATCTTTCTTGCAGCATGTTCAAGGGAAGAGTAACCGGCCCAAAGTCATTCAGCTTTTGTGCCTAAGGTAGGACTAAAAGCACCCAAAGTTCTACTGCAGCATATTTAACCACTGTAGCAAACTGCTTCTCTTTCTCTTTACATTTTTATGTAAGTAGTAGCTTTCCTCAGTGTGCAAGTTATCTCCCCATCCTCTGCCCTCAGGCCAAAGCTAGATTGATTTCTGGACTAGGACTGAACATTCTGAAGAACTGAAAACCATCAGTCACAAAATGTAGACTCCGTCTTTAGATTTTCTTCTAGCATGGTTCTCCAGATTTGAGATGTTAGAGATGCTTTTCAGGGAGGGAAGGGTTATTATTTTTACTTTCAAAGCAGATGTTTGGAGCTAGTGTAGTCATAACATTTTACGTTGGAAGTCATCTTGTCCAGCCCTTGGAATCAATGCAGGAATCTTGCAACTACAACATCTTTGACAGATGACTACACAGTTTCTGGTTAAGTACCATGAATTCCCAAGGCATTCCATCCCACTACTCTATTAAACTGTTTTTTCCTAATGCTTAACTAGAAATTATTGCCTTATTAATTAGTCATACCATTCTAAACAGTGAAGAATGAAGCTGTCTCATCTTCTGCACAGCAGTCCATCAATTATTTGAAAATTTCTGATAAACGTTTGATAAACTGGGGAGGGGGGTAAGTTTACTTCAGTTATCATCAGTTTTCATTAATATGTGAAAACATACTTACCCAATTGTTACAATCAATATTTTAATATCAAACATAGGCCATGGATTAGTTGTGTAAAATGCCAGCCAGTGCTAAAACCAGGATTTGACTCGTTCTCACATGATAAATTATGATTAGGGGAGGGGTGGAAGAAAACGAATAAAGAAGGGGAGAGAGGCAGCAATAATCTTGTTCAGTGACAAAGATGCTGTTTCTTAGGGATAAACCATATGTTGTACAGGAAATTGTTATACAGTACTTAGGATATGTATTACAGTGCTTAGGGAGACAACATTCAAATCAGTGTTCCAATATCTAAGGGGCTGCCACAAAGAAGAGCGGGGTCAACCTATTTTCCAAAGCACCAGAAGGCAAAACAAGAAACAATGGATGGAAACTAATCAAGGAGAGAAGCAACCTGGAACCGAGGAGAAACTTTCTGACAATTAACCAGTGGAATGGCTTGCCTTCAGAAGTTGTGTGTGTGCTCTGTCCCTGGAGGCTTTTAAGAAGAGACTGGATACCCACTTGTGTGCAATGGTGTGGAGTCTCCTGTTTGAGCAGGGTGTTGGATTAGAAGACCTCCAACTCTGTTATTCTGTTAAAATTCAGATTCCTGCAGAGTGGTGAAAAGTACTAGCCAGGTAGAGCTTATCTTGAGGATAGTTGGAAAGATAAACCAGGAGGAGAGCCATGGACTCCAGCTTGAAGGGTGCTTTTCCCTTTTGTGCATGGGGGGTGGGGAGGGGATGATAGATTACAAATGATAATTAAGTTCTAAAACTTTTCTGGGTAGTGACAATAAGGAAAGAATCTGGAAATTACAAAGGAGGAAGTTCTGCTGGAACAAAAAGTCTTCTTACTGATATCATTTATCAACATTAGAATTAATCTTTTTGTTTGACAGAGAGACAAGGAAGAGGGATTTCCAGCAATCTGATCAAGTTTTGTGTTGTTTGTGAGAAGAATATTCAAACTTTTCTTATCTTTCCCCTTTTCTTTCACATGTAAAGATTAGTTCAACTGAAATGTTTTCATTGTGAATTTTAATTCAGGATATATAATTTGTGAATGCTTGTATAACACTGTATGATTATTATTATCCACCTAGAGCCCAAGATTATTATTAGCCATCTAGAGTAACCCAACACTGAAATAAGCGGCAAATAAATTTAGCAAATAAACAATTTTTACTTCTACCACTGAGTAGCTGTCATTCTTTTTTTAATTAAAAGAAGAGGTGTCCTTCATCGTTCCCACTGTAGTAATGTCAATAAAAATCTTGTGACACCAGAAAAGCAAAGGATATATTTATGATATTGTAAGCCTCTATGAACTATAATCTACTTGATTAGATGAATGGAGGCATAAGTTACTATGTTCTAATATAAAAGCTAAGGTGATTTCTAAAACCATTCTGAAATGTTAGCAAGTCAGGAGGGAGTTTTAGTTATGATGCAAACAGTAACAAAGGTATGCTCATTGTACTTGCAAAATATTTGCCACCTAAAGTTTACATACCTGGTAAATGTACTTGGAGGGACAGAAGAGAAATCAGAATTTCCTAGCAGTTCTGTTCAATTTAAATCATTTACCTACCAGTTGGAAAATTAATTCTACGGTGGGGCAACATTACCTGGAACACGTGCAAAATGTGATAACCATATATTGTTCCTGTGCAAAACCAGTACAGGTAGTCCTCGACTTACAACAGTTCATTTAGTGACAGTTCAAAGTTTCAACGGCACTGAAAAAGTGACTTATGACTGTTTTTCACACTTATGACCATTGCAGCATCCCTATGATCACATGATCAAAATTCAGATGCTTGGTAAGTGGTTCATAATTATGATGGTTGCAGTGTCCTGGGGTCATGTGATCAGTTTTTATGACCTTCCAGATTCACAACAACCATTTACTAACTTAATAAATGCAGTGATTCACTTAACAAGTGTGGCAAGAAAAGTCATAAAATGGGGCAAACTCACTTAACAAATGTTTCACTTAGCAACACAAATGTTGGTCTCAGTTGTGATCATAAATTAAAGACTACTTCTACTCATATTACAGTACGGAAGCAGAGGCTTGGCTCCTTCTTACCTTTTCTGAAGTGCAGTTGTGTAGACGGATTGACAATTGTATTTTTTTTAAAGCTCCCCCTAAAAAATAAATACATGGTATAGAAAACAAAGAACTCAGCCATTGGAACTGACTTTAACATTTGTGCAGCATGAAAATTGGAACCGAGCTAATAAGTGCAGAAGGGCTGAAAGTGCTGTGCAAATATGCAATGCTACCAACTTTAGACATGTATCGTTTTTACCAGATCTTTGGCGCCACAGTCCATCAGTGCATCCCTGACTGATTTCCTGTTTGCATTCTTGCAATTTCCTGAACGGGAAACAAATCCACCGCTTTCTCATTTCATCACAGAACACATTCATGCTTTCCTACAATGGATGACAGTGACCTCTGGTACTTAGATCTGTCAACCTATTCAAACAAGTGTGACTACAGTGGCCTGTTGCAAGGCCACTTGCAAGGCACAATTACAAATTTTGCATGGCCACGTAGAAGAAGGAATATTGTCAATGTACAAGACCAGACCACAATGTACAAAACCACAATGCCCAAAATCCAATTTGGGGCAGAAATCACTGAGAACCGTGTACTTGTTATTCCAAATGTTAGCATGAAATGTAACAAACTCTCCCCTTTGCTCAGCCAGATGAACTACAGGCCTTCCCATATTTGATTAACACCAATCCAGCAGAAGTAGGTGCATATAGCAATAGCACTTAGACTTATATACCACTTTATAGTGCTTTACAGCCCTTTCTAAGCGGTTTACAGAGTCAGCATATTGACCCCAACAATCTGGGTCCTCCTATACCGGTAGTACTTGTCTTCCTTGTAGCATGCCTAAATAAATAGTTGGCTCGATTAATAGAATCACACAAGAGTTGCAAACAGCACAGACTCAGTCCCCTTTGGTGGGTAGGTAGACTTCTCAGTTCTGCAGAAATTGGAAATTGTCAAGAGAGTCTTGATATCTCATACTGATAGAATGGAAAATCAGGCCAAGCTGAATTGTTCGTGATTTAACAGAACAGATTCTTGCATTATTGGGGTGGGGGTGGGGGCTCTTCTACGTGGTCTTCTCTTTAGCTTCTATTATGCTTGTTTTTGGGCAAAAGTCGATCTCATGAGCCCCTGCTGGAGAGAAAAGTATGGTAAAAATCTGAAGCTTTAGTAGCACACACTAGTTCACATATTTCCCCTATTGAGACACATTCCTCTGCAGCACATACCACTGGCCTTGTTATCAGCAGCCTTTGCTTGTTTGCTGGAAAAGGGTAGTGATGATGTTGTGACCCAATGCTTCCTTCCCTTCCTGGAAACTATGCTTTCAGTGTTACGCTACATCTCTGATAAATGTCTTTCACAAAAGATAGCAAAAATAAAACAAAAACAAGAACTACTGGACTTTGGAGGTCTAAGAAAGGGGGGGAGGTTCTTGCTCTCTTCCCTCCCCCCCCAATCCTTCCCCCCCTAATCATGTTGCCTAATCCCTAGCTGTCTCTTGATTACATACAGGGCTGGAAACAAGTTGTAGATTTTATTTTTATTTTTATTTTTCACTGCATGCATGGAATAATTTTCTCCTTTAATCCTGTTGTAAAATTGTTCTCTTCCACTTCTGAGATTTCGCTAAAAGAGGACACTTTTTCCCCAACAAGATCTAAGAACAATTACTGTAAAAATATGTTGGGTCAATCAATGGCTGAAAAGTTTTGCCTGCACTCTGAAAGCTGAACAGCAGCTGCTGGTGCTCCTGTTATCTCATGCGTTTCCAAGTCACCCAAAATATTTACACATCAGCATGTGATCATGTACGTTTTGCACACCTACAGATAAGTTTCTTTATGCTTTCAGGTTTAGGCAGTGCTGCCAAGAGGCACAGCTGGGTTGTAGATCGCAAGAATTGGAGTTTGCACATCTAAAGGGCATCACATTGAGAAGGCAGCTCTAGACAAACTCTCAGAGGAAAAGAAGTCAGAGCAGAAGCTACAAGATAGGGAGAAAATAAGTTCTGTTGGTGCTCTGTTAATACTTTTAAATACTCCAAAATATCCAACTATTTTGATAATGTAAGAATTTTTCACCAAGTGAAGAGGAATATATAGCCATTCCCAAAGGGAAGAGTGAAAACAATGGGATACCCAAAGGTCATCCATTCAAACCCCTTCATATGGATCCTGCTCTTATTGAGTACAGATTTTTTTTTTCCAATAAGTTTTATTTTATCTTTATACAGAATCTTCCATTACACGGTGTGTCGTCTGGGTACAAAAGTTTACAAAAATAATTAGAGATACAAATCTA
>JANHFL010003342.1:5542-19951 GCA_032468155.1 Oxyrhabdium leporinum
TATTATTATTATTATTATTATTATTATTATTATTATTATTATTATTATTATTATTATTATTATTATTATTATTAGTTGAATTTATATACCGCCCCATTCCGAGGACTCGGGGCGGTTCACAACTGCAATTACAAACATAGATAAAGAAGAATTCATGGAGATATGATGTGAAAGAAGAAATGTGAGACTACAGAAGAAAATCAGACATACTGGAGAACAACTAAAAATATGAAAGAAGAGAACAACTAGTGGCAAGTATAAAAAATGAATTCCAGCTATCTGGGGTTAGTACAGAATTGGATTTTTGAAGATGCGTTGTAAACATTTTTACAAAATGGCTGCCACTGGGAACAGCAGTGGCAAATCACATAGCAGCTGTAATTTGGTTTTGGGGCTATTATTATCATTCAGTAAACATTATGTAGAAGTGAGAAAAAGAGATCTTTACTCTCTTTTTCCCTAATTCCTTAATTCATCTGAATGCTTACTAACTCTGTGGCCACTGTCTCCTCCTGTGTGTGTGTGTTGTTGTTTTTTGCTGATAAGCCAATTCAAATACCTTGATGCTAGTAATCATAGACTAATTCTGCAATTGCTAAAGAAAAATTGGAAGCAGGATGGATTAGTCACTTCAGTTTAGGTTTTTCTTAGTCTTAATGGATTCTTAACTTATCCCCATCAGAATGCAGGAGTATTTATGTGATTTCATTTATAACAAAAATAAACAAATGACGGTTTGGGCATGAATTTATGTTAGAGTACACATGCATTTGCTACTGATGTATTTAAAATGCCTAATTATTTCCCTTTTCTTATTTTCATTTATTAATTCTAGTGAGAAACTGAAGTACTGGTGTGTACTCCAGAAGTTACTGTATCTGATGTTTCAAATAAATCCCACTCCACTCATTAACACAGGTGGAATTTCTGATGAATACAGAGTTGATTGGTATATAATTTATGGCATTCATCAGCATATGATTTTTATTTTTTTTAACAACAAAGTGAGTTAATTTAGATTGCATACAAGGTATTTCTCATGGAAGGTTTTCTGTATCTGTGTTGTTTCTACATTTCACATACATAATTGGCTCATAATTTCTATTCTTCTGTCCATAGAGGGAAAGAATACTTCAAGTTAGGGGTTTTTTAAAAAAAAAATGCATCAACCAGTATTACAATACTGAAAGTTTTGCTAAGTGCTTCAGAAGTTACTATTAACACGTGAGATAAACACAAATATATGTGCTATTACATTGTATAGTTTTTCCCCCCACTAAGAGTATTAAAATATTGATTGAATCAGGCAATGTTACTATTATGAAATCATCACAATTTAAAATCTAAACTGATCTCTCTCTATTTTTTTAAGCAATCCAAATGTTTACTCATTGGACACTCAGCATTAAAAATCAAGATTACATTTCTTAGCTACAAGAAATAAACCACTGGAGAGAGGGAGCTCCGTAAGTTCTAGTACAGACAAAATTCTCTGTACTAAAATTTCCCACCCAGAAGCCCAATATTTCTTTAAATAATAGGCATAATTATTTTTTTAAAAAAAATTAAGAGAAACTTTTTAACCAATTCCATAAAAGAGCTAATTTATGGGATACTGGAGAGCAGCGTACTTAGTAAAAGTCCTAGAGAAGAGGTTGATAAGTCAAGTCTTACGGGGATTATGTATTTCATGAACTGAGATGAGAATGGGTCAACGTCCCTTCAAGCCTTATAAAAAGGGAATTTGTATTGTTGGGCATGGAAATATCCAGGGGTTCTTCTTAACCTAAATTTTAAAAAGTAAGAATACGTAATAACTCTGAAGCCTATCCTTTTACAATTAGTGAAATTCTGCACTAATCTGTAGGGCTTTTTTTTATTGTTGTCCCAATATCAAAATTAGGTCACTAAGCTAACAGATGTCATTAGAGAAGAATGTCAAAACTGTCAGAGTGCAGTCTTTTTGGATGTAATGAATGAGCACCTCATAACCTGTATGAACCTATAGCCAAATCTTTCCTACCTGGCTACTTGGTTCTCCCTTACAGCCCCTTCCCATTCTCTTTGGTAGCATCTCCAGCATCATTTGGTTGGTACATTTATATCAGTCAGTATTTTTCCAAAGCATCTATTTTTCAAAGCATTAATTTTTACATATGAAACATATATTGACCTCTCTTCCATCTCTAATTTGCAGCCACATATTATAAAAGAACTTGACCAAATTATTTTGTCTGAACTGGGACTTCCCAACAGTCTAATTTTGCTCCCCATTCCTTAGGCAAAAAGTGACTACTTCCCAATGTTTGTTAAAATCAGTTTTAGAGTTGATTCCCATCTGATAAGCATTTCCTCATTCCCTCTTTCTTAATCAAATCTGGGCCCTTTCTTTGAAGGTAATGATTTTTTTTTTAAAAAGGAATCCTGTTATTTATTTGCTCTTGTATATACAAATAAGAATATTTCTATTCTTATTTCTATATACAAGAACTGCTAGTAGCAGACCACTACTAATGGGAGAAAGAGATGGGAGAGAATGCATAATTTTTAATGTGGTGCATTTTTTTTCAGGCATTTATTCTAATAAGCAGGATTTCATGCTTCTCTCTTTAAAAAACACGGCAAACATTGCAGCATGTATGACACACCTGCAGTCCTATTTACCAATGCTTCAGTGCATTCAGTGGAACTTGCAGGGATTATAGAGAAAAGCAGTCACCCCTCGTTTTTTGTAATTCAGTCATTAACGATATATTTTTATTGTCAATCCTAAAAAAGTGTCATTAAAAGAGAAAGCATCTGTAATGAATTATCATTTGACATTTAACATTGTTTCATGCAAAATGTTAAATATATACAAGTTCATACTGACATGAAGAGGCTGCTACATATTTTGGCTCTTATATACATAACTTTTCAGGACTAGTCATTCCAAAGATTCCCTGATTCATTTCAATGTCTCAGATGAAACAAATAAGAAAAGTCACAGAACAATCAGCATGAAATTACTGTATAATGTTAACCTTTACAAATGACTTCTTTAGAAATGGAAGAGCATGCTCTGTCATCAGATAGTCAAGTGAAAGATGACTATTATTTTTAGTGTGGATCCAGGAAGTACTAGTATATTTATATATGAATTCAGGTTAGCATTATCGCCGTGACCTTTTTTACAGTTGCTGAAATGGAGAAGCCTCAGGGAAACAAGATGGGGATTTCTGTATGGAAAAACTGTGGAAAACAAGTTTCTAATCTTGTAGTGTTTATTTTGTTCTTTGTTAGAACTGTGAAATCCATTATCTGTAGTCTAATTCAAAAACTCTTTACTAAAATTAATCTATTCTAAGGCCAGAAATTTGTTCTGGGTAACAACTGTGGAAAAACTACTTTCTCACCCCTTTTATTAGTACATCTCACTATTATATTGTTGCAACTATTGTTAAACAGTTAAGAATCAGAAAAACTTGCCAGTCAGTTGTGCATCTTTTAAATATCTATCACTGGACCAAGTTTTCATCTTCAGCTGCTCTTGGCTAAAGATCCTCGATTATGAAAAGATTTTCCAAATCTAAATATTAGCAAGTCTAACTCCCTTTTTACAGCATGATTATTATCAACATATCACTACAATCATTAAAGCAGGTATGTGCTACCTTCTGCTCTTCAAATGTTTTAAACTACAACTTTTATTTACTCCAAACCAGTTCAAAAAGCAGCCAACGTTGCTTATTTAATGCCCTCTAGATCTATTGAGTGTGTAGTCCAGAATCCCATGCCAACACAGTGTTCATTAAGTTTTCAACTGCACACCTTTTACAAAATTGCAAAGAAGAAAGCCACCATAAAAATATGGCAGCCTTCATAACTCTCTCTTCCCTAGCAAACACCTTCCAGTCAACAGTTTGCAATGAAGTCAGCAGCTTTTATGTGTATAGACATTGTATCTGTTCCCAATTTGCTGTCTGAAGCTGCTGCCTTCCACAATTAAAATCAAAGCAACAACAATAAGATCTCAGATACCAACTTTGCTTTGGGTAGGTCTAAAGTTTATCAATCCATACAATGGTATGATATAATGGGCAAAGGATCCCTTTTCTAATATAGGTTGGTTGTCCAGAGAAGATGGCTATAAAAACAGGCAGGCACTAACAGACTGAGGTAATGAAACAATCACATCTGTTGAAGGGGCAACTTTTCTCATGGGTGAAAAAAAAAATCATTTCTGAATAAAATTGCAAGACTGAGGAAGGAAAACAAATAGTGATTGAACCTCGGATTTCTTTTGGCAGCTTTTATTGCAATGGATGGAAAGACCTGGAAATTAAATATCCATGCACTGGGTAGCAGAGAGAATTAGCATGTTGTGTAATAATAGAGCCACATTTCTGATTATGTTAAAATAATCCTTCACAAATCCTTTTACTGATCATATAGATATTGAGTTGTAAATACATCCTCTTGGTCCTATCTGAATTAATCATTTTCTTCCTCTATCTGTTTTTATTACTCAGGTTTTCACATAAAACTAATATTGGCTACAATACAATGCATATCTCAGAGAAAGACAAATGGATTCCTTCTGCAGGCCCTCATCCAGGCGTTTCTGATGGGATAAGATAGTGTTCCCATAATTCTATCTAACATGCAATTACCAGTTTTTAACTTCAAACAAGAAGAGACATGAGAAATAATGGGGGTTATCCTGCTGCTATCCATAAAATAATAGCGCCTTACCTCTGGCACCACATAAATTGTAGGAATTTTCCTTAGGTAAAACAAATGAGGTCTTTTCAGGGTCCAAACTTTCAAGATTTCTCAGGATGATTTGGCTATCCTAGTGTTCTGTATTGGAGATAAGCTTATTAGTTTTGCTCTGAATTGTGTGCTTATGTGTGTGTAGGGGGAGATTGTTTATTTAACCTAGGAACCAACAAAAGTTACCCTTTATGGCCTTTTTTTAATGGATAAAAATGAGCTGATGATTTCTGGATTTATCATTAAAAGGGCTGTATATGTAGAAAAGGGAACTATATAAAATACTTTTGAAGGAGGGAAATGTTATCAAAAGGGGTAAAGAATATTGGAAATCATTTCTTTGAGTATCTTTTTTTCTGTTTCTTCTTTTTCTATTGTTGTATAATGGTGGTTCCTGACTGTGATTTTATTAGCTTTTAGAACTTCTTGGATAAAAGTAGAATGGAGGAGAAGACCAAATTCTGGGGCATCCCATACGGGACTGTTCAAAGGCTTGTCCTCTTCTTCCCATAATCACAGAGTAGAATCTCCTATTTAAGAAGGAGCAGAATCACAGTAATATGATGCTCCTCATTCTCAGACACACAGATGATCAGAAAAATAGAATAACAAAATAATAACAGAATAACAGATGCTCAAGCAGGAAACCCTATTCCATTCTGAACAAATGTCTGTTCAATCGCTTATTTAAAACTTCCGGTGATGGAGCAGGCACAGTGTCTGAAATCAAGCTGTCCACTGATAAATTGTTCTCACTGTCAGGAAATAACTTCGTAGTTCTAGATTGGATCTCTCCTTGATAGGTTTCCATCCATTACTTCTTGTCTTGCCTTCAGGTGCTTTGGAGAATAGGGTATCCCCATCTTCATTTGTAACTCTTCCAATATTAAAAGAGTGCTATTATGCCATTCCTAGTCCTTCTCTTGCTTAGACTAGACATACCCAATGCAACTGTTCATTATATGTTTTAGCCTCCAGCCCCCTAATAATCTTTGTTGCTCTTCTCTGTACTCTTCTAGAGTCTCAACGTCTTTTTATTAATCGTGGTGACCAAATCTGGATGTAGTATTTCAATAAATCCATACATATACTTCGATAAACAGTGATGAAAGCCACTGAGAAACCCAGTAAGAACAGATTGGTTGTTTTTCCTTCATCTAAGTCCCACTATATGCTATCTGTGAGGGCAACCATTGTATATACTGTATATAGGGTGGTAGTTGTAGAGCAGTGCAGGGTCCAAACAACCCCTTTTGAGTAAGAGATGAACTGAAATCTTTTTCAAACAATCAATGTGCACTACCTAACTCTTTATCCTGTTTATGACAACCTGCACCAACCAAGTGGTGAAGCATACAAGTGATATCTGCCATCACAGAGACCCCAATGCATTTCCTCGAATTCTTAGGTAACATCGTATGAGATTACTCTGTCATTTTATCTACAAAATGATCAGCCAGATGTTCTCAGGAAATATTTAATGGGTCTTCCAGACCAGCCATCCCCAACAGACAGATTACTCAAAATATCATTGCTGGCTGGCATTTCCTGAATGTAACAAGGTAGGAAAATACTTCATTGAAAATAGTCTGGTTTATTTGAAAAGAAAGTGAAAAAGTCATAACTGTCCTAATTCAAATGAAGGTGTAGGAATTATCAGATTATCCACATTGGGAATGGGGGCAGGGAGGGTTTTCCCATATCAGATCTGCTAGTGTCTCAGTTTCTCCCTGTCCACCATAGTGCCTTTAAGGCCTATACGATTTGTTATTTCCATTTTCTGAGCAAGTATTTCTATGCATTGTCTCCACTCTGTAGTTAAAAGTGAGATCCACCACAGGAGGCAACTTGTCAATAAAACCACACTATTTTATTGACAGTGAGAGAGAAGACTCATCCAGGTTATAGAAAGTGAAAACAAATGGAAAATAGAACTCATAGGCTCTTTATACATTGCATTCATGTTTATTTTCCTGAATATATATATGTTATGGGATATATTATATGACCATAACCTTATTGTGATGGCCCCAAGTACCAAATTGTGTTTCTTTTATCCCTGCAATGAAATACAAAATCTGCTACATAAGCTGAGGGCTGCACAGTTACAAAGCCTGATTTTCTAGTACTACTTATTTATTCAGATGTATATAAGGCAAACCACTGATTCAATTGATATTGATTCAAATATAGGTTTATTGGCTATGTAGCTCAGAAAAGTCAGATGTAAAATAAAGACTTCATAGATTTCAATTGAGCTTGCCATTTCTAATGGGAACTGATGGATTGGAAGTGTTGAGTAAGAAATATGAATTATTAACCAAAAAATCATTAGTTCAAGCAACATTGCATCATGAATTTATTTAATAGATTTAGACCATATTTAAACTTAATTGGAAGACTAAAACACATCTGTTTATACTAAAGAATAATTTAAATTATTGCAAACATTCTTAAGCTAAATTGCTAATAAGAGTGGCTGTGGTCATTTGAACTTTTATCTGGGGCCAACAGTGAAGATGTCAGTAGATTTTCTCTCCTAAGTAAGTATGTGTAGTTGCAGCCCTATTCCTCTTCTCTAGGACTTAATCTTCTTAAATGATTGGTGTTTTTTTTCCTCCCAATAAGAAGATGGTTTTTGTCCTACTAGGAGGAGGGAAATCATTTGCATCTTTTCATCTAGGCAATATGCATTTGCCACCCAAAGACTTCTTTGCTCTCTGCTATCCTCTGATCACTAAGGTAAGTAGTAGGCTCCAACTTCTACCCTGTATTTAGATATATCATGTTGGCATAGAAAGAGTTTATGCAGGATGGAATAGCGAAAGGAGAGAAGAGAAAGAGGAGGCAACTGATCATATGTGGTAGTGTGATTTATTTATTTTTTTATCTTCAATTTAAGTACAGTGGCAAGTTTAAATCTGTCGACATCATCAAAGCTCCCTGGGCGGCTAGGTTAACACAGCAGTGTGTGTGTGTGTGTGTGTGTGTGTGTGTGTGTGTGCGCGCGTGTGTGTGTTGTAGAATGGATTCAGCACTCTGGCCAGCTCCGCCACTGTTGAATGCCTGCCGGCGTGAGAAGACACAGAAGAGAAAACCGCAAGTGGAGAGACGCTCCTTAGACAACGCCACTAAACGGATCGATGTTGAGGTGATCTGGGAGGGCAATTAAATCAAGGCAGCAGGAACGTGCTTTCTACGTTCCGAGGAGATAAAGAAGGTCTGTGAGAAGAGGCTCTCCTCCCCCCCTTTTTGATCATACGTAGGTTCGTTCATTTCTTGTACTGCTGTTCGATCAAAAAATTTAAAAAAAGAAGAAGGGAGGAGAGTGGGCAGAAGGGATTCCCCGCTTTTAAGTACTTTATTGAAAAGCTTCTCTTTCAATAAAGCGAGATGGAAAGCACATACTGGTGCCGATTTCTGGAATGGTGCTTTGTCATTTAGTCTTTTTCCTTTTTAAAAATATTTTTATTTTGTAGAGCATCTCAGATCCTTCTAATTTTTTAACCTCGAGGGGGCTAAATTAGCAGTAAGCCATTGAAAACGGTACCTAGTTTGATAGCTCGGTTTATTTGTGCTTGTCTTTTCTTTTGAAGGTGTGTCCTCAGAAACTGGAGAAAGAAGGATGACATTCTGTGTCCAGATGACCACAGCCGTTAACCAACTTTTGTCTCTTCATCTTTTCTTACTTGGCATCATGAAGGGAGATCTGGAAAATATCTGTGCCAAGTGTGAAGGACGTATCTAATTCCTTTCCAGGAATAGCTCCTTATTGTAGAATTTGACTGTACTTTCCCTTTGCATCTGGGATCTAAAGTGTGACTCCCTGGGATCAACATCCATTATTATGTAAAAGCAGAATGGCAAATTGCCCTCAGACAGAGTCTTTGCAGTTTAAGTTAATGCTGTCCATGCAGATGATTTGCAAAGAACAAAAGTACATACATATTTTCTATTTTTAAAATCTCTCAGACTGGTGGAGGGATCCTTTTCCTTCTTTGCACTATGCTCATTTGCAACATCAGTGCAATTAAAGATTGGAGCACTTTTCTCTCCCAGATTTTGCCCAGTGTCAACAAGACTCTCAACCTGGTGCAGCAAGTTGAAGCCACCACCAACTCTGTGATGAGTGTCCTGCAGGATCCCAAGCAAGACAGTTACTTGTCCAATAGCCAATCCATGAATTCCAGTAACTTTACCACTGGCCTGGACCAGCTTTTCCAATATTCAGATTCGGACAATGATCAGCTTTATAAGGAATACAAACCGCCACCTCGGGATGCCATCCCTTTACCCAAGGCAGTGCTTTACCTTCTGATGGCAGCACTTGTGGTGGTGGCTGTGGCTTATGCCATTGTGGGGCATCTCATCAAGGATCTTGTCCATGATTTGATAGGTGAGTGTTAAAAGTACACTATTCTTTTGCACCATGTGCAGAGTTCATACCATCTGTTGTTTTTGCATGAGATACTTTAATAGTTTCTGCACTTTTCAGATCTATAATTCCAACATTGATGAAAAAGGCAATCTTATATTTTTAATTTAGTTGGGAGCAAGCCTCATCGGATTCAGTGGGAGTGAGGTCTAATAAATATGCATGAGATTCCACTACAAGAATCTGTTGAATGTAGTTGCTCTTCTTGATTATAAAACAAACACAAAAGAACCTCAAATGTACACTCCCAAAATTATGTGAGAAGACACCGGAAAGCAATCTGTTTTCAGAGCAGGATCATCCTGCTTCAAGTTTCTTAATTGGTTCTGTTTTGATCTGGACCTTATATGTGCCCTGTTATAAGTACCAGAGCTTCATTTAGCTTAGTGGTTTGTTGCTGCCGTTGTTGCTTTTTTACATGTTATGCCTCACTATCTAACACAAATAAATTTATAAATTATGTCAACATTGTATCTATCTTGAAGAGTTTATATGTACATCTTAAATATTAAGGGAGGCTAAATTACTAGAAAAATATTGTGGAAGAGCAAGATGAAGTCTTATTTGTAATGACACAAATGGGGTACCTACTAGTTCTAATCAATCCAAAATTGAATAAAAAGAATTCTGAAGTCTTCTTATGCAGCTGATTAAGTAAGATTATTATACTACTATTTATTATTTTAATATCAGTGTAATCTTAGACAACAGGCACTTTTGAATATTTTTTTAAGTAATTCCAAATATAGGATTATGATCTTCACAACTCATTTATTAAAAATACACGTAACTACATTCAACATTAAATGGGTGAAATCTATTTGCAGATGGTATTTTCCATCCTTCTTTTCCAACCCTTTTCCTAAGGGCAGGGGTTAAACGATGCCTATTTACACAATTAAGCACAGCAGTGTATTTCCTGATAGCTAATATGTCAAATAGGACTATTAACATAAAAAATACTGTCCAATATTCTGCCATTAAAAAAAAAATTGAAAACTACAGCAACCCTAAACATACGTCCAAAGAATAATATTCTATGCCTAATAGAGTTTACTCCATAAAATAAGTATAGGATTAAAACTTAAATAAATATTTTGAATAACCTTGAGGCAAGCTTTTCTGATCTGAATCCCATTAAATTACTTTCACTCTTATCTAATAAAGAACTTATCAATGTTGATAAGAAATCCAAATAAAAACTGGATTTTTTTTTTATATATATATATATATATGTGTGTGTGTGTGTGTGTGTGTGTATGGAATTCGCCACCCTGTTCTTGTCCCACCAATCTGGGGTACAATCAGAGCACTATATGATGCCCAGAGCAGCTACCCCATTGACTACATCTTCTTCCTGTTCCATTACTCCTTAATATTCAGTTCATCCAGACTTCCTAGAGGACACATCAACTTTTCTTCATCTCCTCCTCTTTGTGCCATTTTTGTATAGTATCAGGTTTGTCCACAATTATATGTACTTTTAACTTGTTATAAAGTTTAAACGTTAACTTAATCGGTAAGCTAAACAATCAATGAATTGTGTGTGTGTGTGTGTCTCTCTCTCTCTGCATATTCTCTAATATTCTTAGATGTTAGGTAGAACAATAAAATTTAAAAAATGAGCAGTGTGGTTGAAGATTGTTTATTCAGAAGCATGTTTTATTGGGGTTAATAGACTTTCCTTCAAGTGAGTGGTGAGTGTGTGAAGATTGCAACTCAAGGATCAAATAGCATGTTATACCCAATCTATACTATGTTCTATTATGATTAATAATTTCTGTGTATTTTTAAACCAGTTCAGCAGAGAATCCTAATAAGCAGTCAAACTAACCCTTTAGGAGATCTCATTGCTTTACTAACACAGTCTGACCTTGGGCAAGCATCTTGATTTAAATCCACCTTCCCTCTGAATTAAATGGAAATATCCTAAGTGTTTTAGCACAAAACTATAATAGTGATATTATTAACATAGTGCATAAATAAAATTTTAATGAAACACTGTATTATATATACACTAAATCAGATGTCCCCATCAATTGTAGTTAATCATTAATGACCATTCTCTGTATTGTCCCCTGCCACAGGCAATTATTTCTATGCTTGATCTATTTTTCTCTCAATTCCTGGAGATGATAGACTATCCTTCAAACCTGATTCATTTCACAGCTCTTACAGATACCGTCCTTCATCTTGTCAGAAAGAATAGTTCTGATAAAGAGCAAATGTTGGAACTGATGATCTTTTATTTATGTTCAGAATAAAAACAATGTGTTTTCACCTCATGCAAATGGAAAATGGAAATGAGTTTCAGGGCACCTCAAGATTGCTGGAGTGAAATGAGATCTCCAGCTGACATCTTCTTAGCAGGTCACCCCTGTATTCCTCTTTCATACATTCCAAATTATTGAATTCTCCTAGGAGGCAAGTTGACACTAAGTTTCTTAACTCTTCCAGGTGAGTCATCTTTTTTTTTTCTTCCAGACAAAGCTTGATAATTTATTTATAAGCCTAAAGACATTCAACTCCATAATGACTCTAGTTTACATAAAAATTAGATAAAAAGGGAAATAAGAAGCAAAGTCACACTTCCATACAGCCTTTTTCTGTCATACTCTTAATGCTCCAATTGTAAGGAGGAATAGGGGGACTCATTGTGAAATTTAAAAGCACCAATTCTGGACTGTGCCAAGCCAAACCTAAATAGGAAGAAAGTGAAACAGAACAGCATATCTGTCAATCAGGGTTGGTCTGCGGAGTTTGTAGTGCTCTCTGAGCTTGGATGATGTTACCTAGTTGTATAATGAAACATCTGCAAGCAAACAATCAAGCTCGGGGAGCACCAAGAACTCCACAAGAACCTGGGTCAGACCATTGATCAGTCTAATAATCTAACTCAAGGCTGCAAAGGGTCGCCTATTGTCCCCCAAAAGCCACATTCTTGAAAGTATTCTCCAACATTTCATTGTGAATTGCAATTTTCAATCTGACAGAATGGGGAAATTACTCAGTATACAGGGAAAAGGATTGTGTAGCGTATCAGATTCAAAGACAAAAATGGGCTTCAGGACATGAGAGGACGTAGATAGGACCCGTGTACAACTCTTTGAGCCAAACTTGTTTCTTCCCAGAATTGCAGAGCAATTTTAGAGAGTGACCACAAAACCCCAGGACAAGAGGTAACTAATTTAAGGAGTTGCAGGCAGATGCTATATGAACTTCCTTCACACTGCAGCTTCAAATACCTTTCAGTCTTTGAAACTGAAGTGTTGCTCAGCCCTCTTAAATGTAGCATTTCTAGAAAAGAGTGTAGTTTGGGAAAGGTCAATGGTTAAGCTTTGCATATAGGGGAGAACTGTGGGGAGAACAAAGATTACATTTTAAAAATGAATGCAAGATAGAAACAATGTCCAATTACAAATCATAAAGACTCTTGTAAAAAAAAAGTATAACAAATGTTTGTTCAATTCAGTTCCTATACAAATTAGATGAAATGCACATGAATAGAATCACCTACAAATTCTTAACCCCAGGATTTTTTTTACATAAATTCCCTTTATGATTTATTGCTAAGATTTCTATGCTGTTCAGAGGTAGTCAAGAATTCGGTATCATAAAAATCTTAGTAACAAATAAACCAACAATGATTCCCCTAGACCGTCTAATTTGGAAGGACTATGGATTGAGGCCTGCATTACTCTGGGATCTAGCATCAAGCTATTTTTTCTATTATCAGGATAGTCCTGTAAATATTTGCTTTGATATGAATCACACTATTCAGTAGAGCTCACTGTCTACTGAAATACTTTTACTGCTCTGGTTACATAATGGAATCATATGCCCCCCCTGATCAGAGCAAGATTCCTGTCTTGGTGTCCTATCCTCACCAGGGCTCTCAGGATAATAAAAGGAGAATATTTGTAGTTCAGAGTTGACATGAGGGGTCCTTGGTGCTCTCTGAGCTTGGTTGTTTTCTTCCAGACATTTCATTTACCCAAATTAAGTAACATCATCAGTGCTAATGATGTTACCGAATTTGGGTAATGAAATATCTACAAGAAAACAACGAAGCTCAGAGATCACCAAGGACCACTCATCTCAGGAATATACTTGCTGTTGCGTTTTAAAAATGATTACACGTTGTGAGCAAACTATCTCTTTCTAGATTGTATTGTTCTGTTTTATCTATGAATGACAGGAATGATGGCAGCCAGATCGAAAACACCAAAAGAAATAAATTTTTGAAACAAGCACAATGACGCAAAGCAAAGTTGTCAGGTACAGAGATCAACCCAGAAGTCTTTCCAAGCCTATTGCCAAGATGTTATTTGACTATATTTCTGATAAGTTTCCAGGTCCTTTGATTGATGTAGTCAACACCTCTGAAAGACAACAGTTTTAGGTATAGCTTCCAGAGCAATATCCTCAGGCTAAACTGCATAGTCCTTTGATAACTATTCGCATTTTGAATTACAATTTTCTTCAATACTTTCAAATTTTTGTCAGATTTAATACCTTGGGTTTTCATAGTTTCAAGCTCTCCACAAATTCAGATACACCATTTCCCAAACTTGTATATCTGCCGTCTATCTGGTTAGATATTGACTGAAGTTTCACCATCAATTCAAAGCTTGTAACATCTTTTCACTGACATAATCGTATGGGATTAATATTGCTCTATCTAACCCTGCAGTCAGCTGAGGCAGCCATAGGCCCCTTCTCTCTATCTAGGAATTCATCTAAGTTTACCTCCCTTTCCATTATCTGGAGTGAGATTCTTCACCCATAATGACTGAGGGGGAGCCATCTTCTTCATTTTATGAGGAATATTGTTGAAAAACAATGTAAAATTCTTAATGTTCATTGCATTGATGACACTGTCTAACCATCTGATCCTCTGCCATCACTTCCTCCTTCCTTCCTTCCTTCCTTCCTTGCCATCGTGATGCAGTGGCCAAAATGTAACCACGCAGGCTAATTCTGCCGACTGACAGCAGTTCAATCCTGACCACCTCAAAGTTGACTCAGCCTTCCGTCCTTCCGAGGTCGGTAAAAGGAGGACCCAGATTGTTGGGGGGCAAGAGGCTGACTCTGTAAACCGCTTAGAGAAGGGCTGGAAAGCACTGGGAAGCGCTAGAAAAGTCTAAGGGCTATTGCTGTATGTCTGATGCTCCTTGGGGGGGAGGGGCTACCGGATGGGCCACCCTGAGGCAACCTTG
>JANHFL010003342.1:28349-42388 GCA_032468155.1 Oxyrhabdium leporinum
AGGTTGTCTTGAGTCCCAGGCTTGGTTGAATCTTGCTGAGTGATGTAATGAAGGGGCTTTGGGCAATTCCTATTATGGCTTAATGGCTTTGTCTTGGTTTGGATCTATTACCCTGGAGCTAAACATCTTTTGTCTTGTAGATAGGATGACTCAGTCTTTCTGGGGCTATTAACAAAGGTGGGGGCTGCTTTCGAAGAGCATGTTTCTCCTTTTCTCATCCAGGGAGGTATAATATTCTGCTTTTTTAATATTTCCTAGAATATTTCATTTTTCTAGAAGGGTGGGTGCTAACTTTCTAAAGGGTAGTTCCTAAAGCTTCTAAAGTTCCTACATGCTTCAAAAATGTATTTTACTGCTTGGAATAAGGAAGCAATAATGGCTTACACACACACACACACACACACACACACACACACACACACACACACGGCAGAGGAAAAAAAACAGTGTTTACAATATACATTAGCAGTCTTATTTCCCCCCCCCCACACTATAGCCACATGATTTGCTGTATCTACTCATTGTGTATTTCAAACATTTTCATGTGTTTACAACACACAATAATTGAGTTATTTAAATATTTCCACAAATCTCGTTTTCAAGGCTTGCTGCATCAGTTACAAACTTTCTTTTTGAGCTGTAAGAATTAATAGCTAGCTGACTTTATCTTCACCTCTGATTCTCTTGGGGATCTAAAGCTATCTTGTGGTTTTAACAAAAGACTGAAAAGTGCCACAGTGTATTTTTTGTTGTTTTATTTCCAGAATGCTATTGCTTTCTCCATTTGAAAAATAAAGGTGAATACCTTGAAAATTTATTAAGCTTTTGTATAAGAATTGTAGAACTCTCTGGTCAAGCTTCAGCCACTGTCAGGATCTTACAGATTAAGAGAACATTTTGGAAAAGTGAATATCCTGTAGATGGATGTCACTTGCAGATATGATACACCAGCAGATGAAATTTATTAGATGTTTATGCTTTGCGACTCGGATTATCCTATTATACATTTGTCTCTTTTAGTAGGCAGGCAAAGACAGCTATAAATACATCTCTGGATGACCGACACTTCCCATTTTTATTTTCTGGGACTCTCCATGGGGTTATGTAAATTTTCATGTATACATTTTTTTATATAAATACGAATGTAAACAAACTAGTTATGATGGCTTCATACTCCTTACATGTTAACATCATCAACAAAATATTAAATGTTCACACAACCAGATCTGGGCTGGCGGATTTAGCAACCTGTAGCTCCGTGCAGGTCTTTATTTTGTTGGTGACTAGGGGTTGTCCGCATTTTTACAATGCGAAGCAAATAGGCCTAATACCTCCTCTATTGATAGGCTGCTGCATCTTCTTTCTGCTTCAAATTTTCCCTTTCCATCCAATCACAGCAGCTCACACAGCTGTCTTACATTTGAGAAAAGGTGAGAATCTCTCGCGAACTGATAAAAAGCTAATTAATTTAATGCAGTAATTAATGTAAAAAACCCACTAGCGAAGGCCCAACGAGAGAGTAATAGAAACAAACTTTTGCTTTTGTGCGGGATCTGCCTGTTTAAGAAAGACGCGGTAGCTGAGGCTGTATGGAATCAGCCGGCGCATTAAGGTAAACGGAGAGCATGAAAAGCAGGACGCGGCTTTCTTTGGAGGAAGAAAAGAGGCGAAGAGGCAGAAGGGAGGAGTAAGCGGAGGTATATTATGGAGGAACTGGTCTTTGCCTTGCACGCCGTCAATTGCTGAAATTGAAAAATGCGGATTCAAGCCTTTTTCTTAGCCTTGGCTATGTTTCTTCAACATCGATCTATTTAACTCCTTTCCGCTACAAATGAGTTTCTCGGATTAAAATAAGATGCTAAAATAGATATTTTATAACCACTTTGGTCTGTCTAGGGAGTAGTTTGCAGATTTGACCTGTTGCTCGGGACTCGCTTGGAGATTAATGCTGCCATTAATCATCAGGCTGTATTTGCAGAGATGAGCATTTCGGCTTCTGAATATTGCCTCAGCCCATCCTCTTCTGTCTCTTGTTCGGGGCCTGGTGTTGGTCATTTGGCCAGCCGTGCTAGCTGTCAGTAATACGCAAGGTGGAGCCTACCCCAGTGAGTTCTGGCTTTTAAATTGCTAGATTATGCTAATTCTATAGGAGAGTCCAATTATTTATATTTTTGTAGCAGGAAACAGACGAGTTTTGTGTCACCTTGAGAGCCAGTACCGTTATAATTCCGTTGAATGCAATTAATTTGGTGGAATGGACTTGTCAAAAAGAGGATTAGTATTCTTATAAAAAGAACAAAGGTGAATTAATGGCTTATAAAGGGGAAAAGTTGCTGAGATACAGCTGAATCTTTTCCCATTTCTCCTCCCTCATAATGGCTTTAATAGGCTGGAAGCTTTGGTTAAAGTGTATGAAAAGCTATAGCAACATAAAAGGAATCTTAAAATTCAGAGACAATGACCTTTCAGCATTGATCCTGCAGTATTCGAGCAGAGTAAAACCCAGCTTTTGAGTCCAGCTGGGAAACTGGGAAGCCCCATTGAAGATTACTGCCAAATAAAATGGTTGTTCAGCCTGCGGTTTGCCAGTTTTATAGCAGGCCAGATCAATATGGTAGCGATGATTTAAATTCAGTTACTTGACCAAGCTTATTAGATTTATTAGCCCTGCACAAAAGCGCTGGGTGGTTTAGCTGAAAAAGTGATAAATTACAATGTCTTAAATCTCTGGACTGTTGGTTCAGTCTTTGTCCTTGTTAGTAATGCCTTAATAACCAATTGTGAGTGACACTAATGGCTGCTTCTCTATTCCAGATTGAGGCATCTTGGCCTCAAATTCTTTACTGTTCTATTTTTTTCTGTTGAATAAGTAAGGGAAAGTCAAAGCAGACATGTTGAGTATAGGGAAGAAAAATTGGTGCTTTATCTGATTATACCAACTGAAAGTTTGAACAGTGGCAAACTGCAGATTCCAATGCTTCCTCATGAAGCAACATGGGTTACATATGCTATGTGTTTAAAATATGTATCGGATTACAGTCAAAAATAAGAAATCTGCACACTTGCAAACTGGCTTCTATCTAGAAGTGAAATGTGGTTATATTGCCACTTCCCGAAGCTGGGTTAGATGAATCAAAACTGTCAGGTTTTTTGCAAATAGTTCAGTTTTATTCATAGCTACATAGCAAAACAGCAATATACAACTTTTAAATAAAACTTGGAATATACTTCATAAAAATGCAAAAGGAAAAAAAATAGAAGGCTAAACTAATAGAAATCAAGAGTGAACAAATAATAGGCATGTTTTCCTAATGTGTTGCATTTTGATACAACAGCAAATATAATTTCTTATGTTGTTTTAAAAAGTTGTGGTTTTTATTTACTGCAATAAGCAGAAATCTGATTGATAATGATTTATCAATGATTTAGTGTTTGGTCACCTATCGGGTGCTTGGGAATGGAACAAATCGATTAGCTCAGTTTGAAAGTGTTCCCTTTGCAAGAAGACCAAGCTTTGTCTTCCTCTGGGTGAAAAGTGTTTGGGCAGCTACCACCAGCTCCGCTCTTTCCATCCCACTGTCTGCTTGTCTGTGGCATCAACCGGGACCAAACTCTCGGCATGCCTTGGCCTCCACCCACCATGCCAGGAGGGCGAAGAGCCCCCGCAAGGCCAGCAGCAATATGGGCAGCTGCTTGGCAGCCAGCATGGCACCCGCCGTGGCCAAGAAGTGTCCCAGCAGCAGTTGGTCCAACAGGGTCTTGCGGGGGCTCTTCGCCCTGCTGGCATGGTGGGTGGAGGCAGGGTAGGTGGAGGCCAAGGCATGCCAAGAGCTTGGCCTGTTACAGCTGTGGGCAAGCAGACAGTGGGACGGAGAGGGTAGGACCAGTGGTAGCTGCACTCCCACTCCTGTTGGCCCCCGCACTTACTGCCTCCTGCACTTAAAAAAAATAAGACCTCCCTGAAAATAAGCCCAAGTGCTTATTTTCAAGCCCAAAAGAAAATAAGACCAGGTCTTATTTTCAGGGAAACACGTTAGGTAAATTTCAGTTGTTTGTTATCAGAAAACATCAAGAATATTATGTTTGTATTCTTCCTAAATAACATTACTAATAATCCTTTAAGTGTCTCATTCTTTTTTCCCCGATGGGCAGCAAAATTCATATTTTATAAATTGGACTCATTTAAAGGCATGTGGGCTACCAAGAGGATATATAGATCCCTAAGACAGAAGCTGCAGTGTAAGTATTCATTCTTACCTTTATTTTCATGTGAAAGAATAGGAAACTTTAATTATTAGAGTCTCAAATATTCTAGCAATTCTGAATGTCATGTTAAATTTATTATGTTGTGAAGGATTTTTGAAAAACCTTCACCCTCACAAATGTGTCCTAATAAATGCATGCATTTAATTTTTGAATACATAGTACCCAAAGAGTCCTATAGGAAGGGCAAAATTATGTTTTTATTAATTTATACAAATTATCATTTGTGTGAAACCTACTTTTCTAGAAGTTGAATTATAAGAATATTCTTTGAAACCCATGTTTTATTTGGGGAAGCACCTCACAGGCACATGGAAATGAAAAAAAAATGCTTAAAGTGGAAATATTTCAAGATTGTCAGAATAGTCTTTGCTGTTTGTGGGATTCCGTGTGATTGGTCTCTGTTTATGCAGCCTTAATCTGTTGATATGGACATATTGTAGAACATGTATTCTCTGGATCATTGCCTATCTTTGCTTTTTGGGGGGTGCATAGGGAAGAAATAACAAACAAGTCCATAAGTTAATTACTTTGTCATTTCCAAGCAATTCTACTACAATTCCTTAAAAATTTTTTCCTGAATACAGAAGGTTAAAATAAAATATGAATATATATTTCAGGTTATGTGTACTCTTTGACCTCTCTGTGCCTTTTAATACTGTTGACTCTGTGGACACCTGGATTGGCTTCTTGAGCCAGAAGTAAAAGCATTATGCTACAATTACTTATGCTCTATCTGTAGGGTTACTACTTCACAATCTAACAGCAATTATGATATGAAATACTGCAATTTACATGTATGAAGGCTCTGAGTAGGTAATGAGGGCCTTTTTTTCCTTGTTTCACCACAGATGGAAATTTTTCTATGTTTGGCCTGAGGCTTGGCAAATATGTCTACTCCAGATAAGCATTGCGTGAATGGGATGAACTCTACTATACTTAGTGTAAACTTTCCAAGCCTGTTTACAGCTAAATTCTTGTTTCTAACAATAGCAGTGGGTAATCACCTGATCATTCAGAAAAAAATATAATTAATAGGTAGGAAATGATTCCATATATAGGGGTAAACCAAATCTCTACACATATTTTTGGAAATTAGTGATTATTTTCTACTGGTAAAAATATATAACCACTTTTTAAATTTATTTTTTGGTATTAACTTTCTTATGGCATGCATAGGTATCCTCTCATAATACATGGTTCATAATGGATATGAAAACTAATCTCAATGTAACAGAAGGAAATAAAGTAAATAAATCATCCAAGTCACTAGATGGTGGAAGACATCTTGAGATGGAAGGTATTAAGCATCCTTTTCCTACTATTTTTTTAAAGTAGCATCTTATAGACAATGTTTATCTCATTTGAATTTTCTGATCAGGCTCTCTCTTGAAATTGGGGTTGTTAGCCTTCTCTTAGGAATGCTGAAATTGGTTATGGTTTAATTCTCCATTGGACTGGAAAATCAACTTTTGAAGAAAAATGTTTACAGGGTATGATTAATTAAAGAGTATTTATTAAATGCGTAGAGTACTCATAGTAAACAGCTGTAGTGGAAGGTAAAAGTAAAGCTTAAATCTTTGTTCTTCTTTTGAACAGGTCTTATTATTAAAATGTTTCTGGGATTTAACACAAATACACACACACACATCACTAATCTAATGAAAGTTGGTTGCATGCCTTATAGAAGAAGCCTATCCAAATTGCTGCCTTAAAATATAATATAATATTTAGAACAACATCTTCTCTAAATGAAATAAGTACAGAATAGCTTTGTCATGTATTTAAAAAAGGAAAGACAATATAATGGCACCTATCATGGTGGACCAGCCTTTATCTAGCTCTATTTGCCTCTCGGTATTGACATGGAATCCAGAGGTGAAATCTAGCCGGTTCGCACTGGTTCAGGCGAAAGGTAGGGAAAATTTTGATTGATTCGGAGAACCGGCAAATATCACCTCTGGCTGCTCACCACTCACCCTGTCCCCTGCTCACCCCATCCCGCCTGCCCGCCTGCCGCTCGCCCAATCACTCTTCATCTCGCTTCCCCACCCCAGCATAGGCTTAGCAGCCTATATAAGTTTACCAAGCAATTAGTAATCCGTGGTGTGGGGATGCAATGGCGAAACAGGCAACAGAGCGGCCGGCGCGAGGGAAGGGGGCTTTTCCTTTTCCCCTGCTCCTTGTAGTTCCCTCGTGCCGGCCTCTCCTTTGCAGCGTAGCGGTCCACCCTGCTCAGCCCAATGGTGAGCTCCATGGCGCCTAAGCAGGGGCCAGGTCACCACCCTGCCTGTCCCCGGAGCTTGCCTGCCTCTGGCTGCCACTGCAGGGGGGGGAGGGAGAATCGTAAAGGGACAGGCTGTGGCCGCTCCCAGCTCGGTTCTGGCCAGCAAAGAGGTGATGGCCAGAGGCCCTTCACTCCGGCAAAAAACGATGCCAGAAGCCTCCAGCCATCACATCTTTGCCGGCACCAGAAGCCTCCAGCCACCATTCCCGGCTCTGTTCTGCCCGACAAAGAGGTGATGGCCGGAGGCTCTTCAATCCAGCGAAAAGCGGCGCCAGAAGCCTCTAGCCGCCACCTCTTTGCCAGCGCTAGAAGCCTCCAGCCCCCATTCTCGGCTCCATTCCGCCCAGCAAAGAGGTGATGGCCAGAGGCCCTTAGCGCCGGCGAAAAGCGATGCCAGAAGCCTCCATCCGCCACCTCTTTGTCGGCGCTAGAAGCCTCCAGCCACCATTCCTAGCTTCGTTCTGCCTGACAAAGAGGTGATGGCCGTAGGCCCTTCACTCACTCCAGCAAAGAGCAGTGCCAGAAGCCTCCAGCCGCCACCTGTTTGCCTTCTTTTTTCCCGACTAACCTTTTGCCTGCATTCAGCAGTCAGTCAGCATCGCCATCTCTACAACATTGGTTATTTGACTGGGTGCGCGTGGCCAACTCGACGTAACTCACAGCAAGGTGCCACCGTCCCACCTTGCCATGAGTGACATTGAGTTGGCCACTCCCACTCAGTCACATGACCCCCACCAAGCCATGCCCATGGAACCGGTGGTGAAAAAAATAGATTTCACCACTGCTTCAGTTATATAACTTCTCTCTGAGACATTATGATGCAGCAATTTCTCAAATCAGACCCCATTTCGGCTGCAGCTACAAAATTTGCACAGCTACAAAAGCTTTAAATAATGTCTCTGTTCATAATGAAAGGAGAACCGTGTAGGTGTGAAGTTCCTGATGATAACCCAGAACTGATCAGCATACATATCTATAGAAATGAGACAAAAAATTCTGCTGAAGACTATCACGATAAAAACAATTTATATTCAGTTTTTACAATCAGTTGCCAATCATCATTCTGGACAGATTACATTTGACAGATTTAATTGCTGCTGGTTTCATCAGCTGATGTAGTTTCCAGCATCTAGAAATTGATCATTTTCAATTATGCAAGTTTCTTTGTTGTTCAGTTATGATCAGTAGGTGTTTGGTTGTGATCATTTTGGGTCTGGTGGCTTTGGCTATAGATAATTTGGCTCAGTTATATCCTTAATTTGAAAGTCACCCCAAATGCTGTCACTTTTTAGCCCTTTTCCCAAATGCTTTAATATCATAACATTTGAGATTGCCCTTTTTCTATTATATTGGCTTAAAGAAATTATTCAATGTGCATTTGTGACCTCAGATTGCTTTACAAGAGACTAAATTTCAATGGGATTCAGATTCAAGGATGGTTCAAAAATGTTCAGGTCTTCAGCAATGCTCCAAATTTACATATTGAAAAAGATTTCAATTCTCTCATGATTAGTCCAGCTTTTGATTCAGGCTTTGCTGCTGCTGACAATTATTATCTTAAAAATCAAACCTAGAGAATTCAATACAAGTAATCCTCGACATGCGACCACAACTGAGCTCAGAATTTCTTGCTAAGCAAGAAAGTGAAATGAGTTTTGCTCCTTTTTTATGACCTTCCTTGCCACAGTTGTTAAGTGAATTACTGAAGTAGTTAACTTAGTAATATATTTGTTAACTGGATCTGGCTTCCTCATTGATTTTGCTTGTCAGAAGGTCACAAAAGGTGATCATATGACCTCAGGACACTGCAACTGTCATAAATACATGTCTGTTGTTAAGCATACAAATTCTCATCACATGACCATGGGGATGTTGCAATGGTCATGTGTGAAAAGTGTGAAAAACGGTCATAAATCACTTTTTTCAGCCCGATAGTCACTTTGAACAATCCCTAAATGAATGGTTCTAAGTTGAGGACTAGCTGTATTATACTGATTCCCATCAGCTCTGTCCATGTTTCAGGATCAATGAGAGTCATAGTTGTAGTCTCAATGCTACTTAAGTATTTCTGGGTCAATTGTAACTGCTGTTTAGTTAACAGGCTAACTCTGCTTCCAAGGTTTTGGGTACCAATAACCATGTAATCTCCCTCTTGAAATTCCAGACTTTTGCTTACATGGCAACATAAGGTGCTTTTGGTTTGTTTTTAATGTATATATTTGTTCATGTTATATAAGAGGGGACAAATGGAAGTGTTAAGAAAAAATGCAACGAAAAAGATTGAGAATTCAGTAAACAGACCACAAATGTATGTTCTGTAGACATACATTCTGTTCTGTCTCGGTCTGATTATTGGTTTGTATAACCAGGAACTGAGATATTGTGATTTCAATGGAGTAAGAATATTGACGTTGCACATTAATCCTGAACTATGTTTAAGCAACCAGCCTTTGGGGCAATCAACCATATTTGCACAGCACAGTCACAATTTATTTATTCAGGTGTAATGTCCAGTCTATTGTTGACTAATAAAGAAGATATATCTGACAAGGTTTATATTCATAGATAACCCTCAGAGATAAATATATTTCAAATTTTCCAGCACATAGTCTATAATTAACTTTAAACCAGAGTAGTCCAAATCAGGAGTGTTCAACCCCAGCATTGCTAGCTGGGAAATTCTGGGAGTTGAAGTCCACAAGTTTTAAAGTTGCCAAGGATGGACACCCCCGCCTTAAATCTTAAAGGTCTTCTCAGTTTTACATATGAATAAAAACTAAATGGAGCAGCCAAAAAATAAATCCAAATCATATGTTAATTCTTCTTCAAATTAATTATGCCTTCAACATAAAGAAATAATCAGAAAAGCTTTCTTAAATATCAGCTAAAGTATTCAAGGACATGAGAAAATATTATTTTGATGAATTACTCTTACCAACAAGCTAGCCAAGTGTGAGCTAGGTGCAATGGATATATAATTAGCTTAAAATCATACTCGAAGATCGTTCATCATTTTTTCTTCTTCACCAAACTGAAATAAAGTGCCATAGTGTTCAGTCTAAGGCACTGTATTTTTCAATACTTTTATTAATTACTTGGTTGAAAAGAGAATATTTATCAGATATATAGCTGACACAAAATTTTAGGAATAGCTAATATTCAAAAAGACAGAAATTCACTCAAAGCAACCTTGATAGGTTAGAAAAATGAGGTGAAAGAATGACATGTAGCAGAATCAAATTAGGAATTCTTCACTTAGGAAATAAATCAAGTGAAGCTGGGTCTACAAAAGTATAACCCTAAAAACACAGAATAAAATCATTTTACTTAATTCTGAATTGATCACATCCCAATTCAGGTATTATCTCCAGTTCTAGTTATCAAACTTTAATAGGGATTCAGACAAACTTTAACAGGTACAAAGAAGGACAGGGAGAACGATCAGTAGATTAAAAGCTAAATGCTATGAAAATAGATGGAAAATACTGGGAATGTATAGTTCTCAGAACAGAAGATTGGGGCATGTTTTTTAAAATACAGAAAAAGATACCACATAGAATAAGACCTCTTGTTTATTAGCCATAAAGGCAATTCATGGGATATAGAAAGGCAGATTCTATTTGGCCCTAAGGTAAAGAAAAGCCCTAAAAATAATAGTCATCCAGAGAGGTGGTGAGTTCTGCAAAACCTTATCAGGGATATTTCAGTTTCAACTTCGCAGAGGCTTTTGATTCACAAACAGCCAGTGCTAAAATTGTCTATTAGAGAAGCAGAGAAGCCATGCCCCAAAGAGAAATCTGGAGAGAAGAGTGTCGCCCAGGTTCTGACAAGCATTTCAGAAATTGTTATATATTTGAATACCAAAAAGAAAAGAAAAAACACAGATAAAAGCTAATATGTATATGTTTCTCTTCTTAAGTATGTTGGATAGGGGTTGGGGGGACTGTCATGATGTTTGCGGAATGCACTGAATCCCAAATATGTATGCATTTTCATATTTTTGGAAAGTGAATGTTAAACTATAATTACTGAACACATTGCCGGAGATCCCACTGTTAAAATTTAAAAGAGAGAGCAAGGGCCATGCCTGATGGAGGCCAATTGTTCCCATTCTAGAGCATAAAAAGTCTTGGTGTTGTTTGCCAGAGAGTCACATTGCATTAGGAGAAGCAAGCCTTTTTTTTTTTAGTGGAACATCATGTGATTTTTATACACCTACCTATATTTTTTGCGGCTTTGCTTTAGCAAAACGCATTTTGCTTTTGATGCATCAGGATTTGCCTGGAGGATGCTGCTCTTCCACCCTCTTCTATTATATAATATTAGCTTGTATTGGTATTAAATCAGAACAGGGATGCTATGGGACTCCAGCTGTTGCAATGTTACAGCTTTGGAGATGTCCTCAGAATCCAATTATTTCATCACAATGATAAAATAAGCAACTTGCTGTCATGATCAAATCTTTTGTATGTGTATGCAATATCATGGCATATGTTGAAAAGCACAAATCACAAATACATGATTGTTTGGCTCCCTTGCAGACTATTCTGCCTGGGAATTGTCGTTCAACAACAGCTGAAGGGCCCTAGATTCATAGACATATAGAGATGGAAGCAACAACTTAGATTACTGAGTCCAACACTCCTCTTTGCTGAAGTTCAAAATAAAGCATTCCCAACAGACTTCCTTGAATGTGCATAGTGTGCACCTATCTGGACAAGTGGTTCCACTGTCAAACCATTTTTATTGCAAGGAAGCATTCTTCTGTAATTTAGTTTGGATCTACTTTCCAATAATTTAAATCCATTCTTTTGCATCCTGCGCTCTGGAATGAGAGAACACAGAGGCTGACTTTCTGTTTAACCTCCTTTAAATAATCCAAAAACTGCTATCACTGTGTCCCCTCAGTCACAATCATACAGTTGTATTGTACCTCACCTATGAATATTTTTCGGAAAAGAATTAGAACCTCTCATGCTTCAGAATGCCCAGTCTTTGATTTCATATTCCTTTAATTCTGATGATTGGTAACTTATTATCTGTGCAGGACATGGGGATAATGCATATGCAAATAGCTCAGAACAGACCTCAACATGTTTGATCAGATGTTAGTTCTATTGAATTCAATAGATTTTGGTCCCAAGTCTAAGATTACAGTCCAAGAGATTTTAGCTGGTGTTTTATCTATCAGGAAAAGTTTAATTGATCAGGGGAAGAACAATAGCTTTGATTATTTTTAAAGCTTCCTCTTTCATCGTTACATGGAGAAAACTGTTCCGACACATGCATTTGCTTTCATTTGTCATGTTCTGTTGAATTTGATCTCAGGCAGCAGAATGTAAATATTCTTGGAAATCCTGTTTATCATGGCTGTTTCTTCTTTCCAGTGAGAAACTAGTGAGAAAAAGGACTGACTTTCCAGTTGCATTTTTATTTTATTTTTTTGCACACTAATACTAAAGAAAAGCTTCTGTTCTGGACTTCCAGCATCTTTACAAATTAGAGGTTCTTACCTTTCACCTGCTGCATTTTCAGTGTAATTTCCCTCCCTTTATCTAAACAGCCAAGCTCATTGTTTTGCTAAGGTCATGTTCAAGTCTTAGTTTCCCGGAACTAAAAGCAGATAACATCCCTTGACCTTACTGATCACACTTCTTTCTAGGTGTCTCAGAAAAGATCCTGTACTTTTTGAACACGCTTTTCCGACAGTGAAGAGCCTCATTGATCTGATTCATTTCTTCTTTTATTTGGAAATGTATGTTCCAGATGACCATGCATTATGCATTTATAAGAATCTGAAGAGCTTTTGTCTCCACCATATTTTAGTCTCATGTACAGTAAATGTAAGCACAACAAATCTTAAAATGGAGAGGTGAGTACATATCCCACTCTTAAATGATCATAAATATTCTACTAAATCATATTTATGAGTGGTGCGATGGCATAGAGATAGAGCTCTCACCTCACAATCAGGAGGCTGTGAGTTCGATCCTAGATAGAGGGCAGTGCTCTCTCTGAGCACTTTGAAAATATCTCTGGTAAATATAACTCCACATTGGCAACAGGAAGGGCATCCAACCAATAAACACTCAGCTCCATTCATTTGCCCAGACGCCACCCCATGAGGGATTATGGGGTCGTTAAAAGAAGATGATGAATCTACTAGATCATATTATCTGATTTAGTAGATTGTCTGGCTATGTCTTTATTGTTTACTGTTAACTATGAATGGCTGTCCTGAACAATTAGCTTCTCTCTAATTTGTGTTAAGCCACCAATGCCAGTACAATCCCATTTTAAAGCTAGCTTTAGCACCCCCCCAAAAAAAAGATTTCTGAACACTTACAATTAATAATGTGAGATGATACATGTGTTGCCCTCTTCATTCTACTCCTACAGCACTTTCAGTAAATGAGATTTTAAATCACTTCAGCTGATCTGAGAATATCCTAGGAGTTTGCACTGACCAATTGAAAGCTGTTGTGTAAAGAATATTGAAAGACCTAAAGTTTGGTTCAACAAATACCTGGTATGATTTGAGTGTAGGCATTGATTATTAGGAATAGGTAACCAGTGGTGATAATGGGTTTCACCACAATTGGATTTAGAATTTTTCCATGTGGATCAAGTGTTCTTCTACTAAGCTGCTTCCTTTCCCAATAAAGGAAAGGGTCCGTTGTCTCAAGAAATGTGCAGTAATTCATAACTACATGATTTCATATTTATTTAAAGGTCATGTGGTGAACCAGTTCAGGCCATTTGTTCACCTGACAATTACATCTAATCTGATAACCAGAAGCATTCAGGGGCCTGAGGAATAGGTCTTCCAATCACCTGTTATAGTACCTTCCTAGCTAAAGGTGCCAACAACTGAGTTTGAGAACTGCTACAATACATGCAGATAATATGTCCATCCAATTAATTGTAATCCTTATGACTTTTTGCAGATGAAAATGGGGACATCCTTGTTATTCAGACACAATAGCATAAATAAAGACCTCACTACACAAGGAGGCCAAGGGTAGATAATATCTAAGCAGGTTGTTGGTGGGTATATCTTGATTTTAGGGCCCTGGATGTAAATGCATGTTCATTTATTTCAAGCTGAGTCCATTTAGCACCTCCCTGTGCGGTCTCTCTTCAACAGCTCTCTCCTCTGCCAGGAGGTAAACAGACTGTGCAGAATAATTGATAGATTTATACTGTGGGTATCTCTAGGTAAAGGGAGCCACTAAGCTTCTACACCTTGTAAGTCTGTCCTCAGCAAATGAAAAGATTCAGAAGCTATATCAGCACAATGAACAATTTCATGAAACAATATGAAATAATTAAAGGCCTGGAAAAGCTTATTCTCCTCCTCCCAACTGTATGTTACTTTCTGTCTGGGTATATACTACTTAGTTTCAAACTGGGTCTGTCTGTCTGTCTGTCTGTCTATCTATCTATCTATCTATCTATCTATCTATCTATCTATCTATCTATCTATCTA
>JANHFL010003342.1:77716-89561 GCA_032468155.1 Oxyrhabdium leporinum
CCCACAATCCGGGTCCTCATTTTACCTACCTCGGAAGGATGGAAGGCTGAGTCAACCTTGAGCCTAGTGGGATATATATATGCTGAGATTCTATTTTTTTTCTTTTCCTTTCTTTTGCAAAAATGTAGTATCCATTCAGACTGCTGATCCTGCCATTAGTGTGCTGTTCATGTTGCTTTGATTACATAATAAGCATATAAATTAAGAGCTCTTGCAGTTACAGGTAAACATTTTTCAAGAAAATAGCCCCACTGTGAAAATAGAGATAAATGCAAAATGCCAAACAATAAGCTCTTTTATTTTTTTATGACCGTAGTTAATGAGATCTCGCTGATGAACCAATTACGCAAAATGAATTAAGACCTGCACAATTTGTAAAGATATATTGCTACTTTCAAATAGGTAAGCCAGGGAAGACAAAAGGAAAGAATTGCCTTCTCCTCAAAAGATATAAAAAAGCAGACAAGTTTCAAAGTATTGAAGACAGAAAGGAAAAACTCAGTGGCTAGAACAGCAAGATGGTTCAGAAGAGAAGGCTGAAAGGAGGAGGGCTACACCAGCTCCCCAGAACCTCAATAGATCTGCTTGGATGTTCCAGACAAAATTAAAAACAAGGCAAGGAAGAATCAGGAAGAAGCTTCTAATTCAAGAAACCATTGTAGGTTCATCTAGAAATTTATGTAGTAGTATAACTACTTATGGTTTCTTTGAAAGTGTGATGAAAGTTAAGTGCTTACATGTCTCAGGGAGATCTAGTATTTGTGCTTATTGTCTGTAGTTTTATGCTCACACTGCACATGAAGTGATTTGTATAGTTGGTTTTAAGTCTTTTGGAAGTCTATTAGCTCAATGCTTGACAACGCTCTTGTAACACATATGCCTCACAAGCTGTACTGATTGTCAGTTTGCTTCAGGGTATAATTTGAGGTGCTGATCAATACCTATAAAGACCTGGATGCAGCAGGGCCTAGTTACTTGAAAAACTGCTTATTTTTATTTATTTATTTATTTTTACATTTATATATTTTTACATTTATATATTTTTACATTTATATCTCCCATTGTATCAGCTCAGTTTATCCAGTCTGGCAGGGTTTGTGTATTTTGGGGTTCCTTTGATTAAACACTGCCATCTCTCTGGACCCTGGAAGCATGACTTCTATGTAGCAGCAATTGCCCTCTGAAATGAGGTTCTCCCTGAGGTTTGAATGACACCCATCTATTGGTGCCTTGAAGTGCCCTGAGGATCTGGCTTTTCACCTAGGCCTTTGGTGGGAGAGAATGAAGCCCCCTTTGGACTGTTTGTATTGTTTCTCTTTCTGTTAAGGGCTAGGATTCAGACTCTGACTCTGACAATGTTGCTCCAGTTGAATCTGTGGATTGTCAGCCTCGGGAATTTGCAAGTCATGTTTCATGTGAGAAGGCTGTTCAGCTCCATCATCTCCTGATCCGCTGGAGCACTTGAATGACAAGGCATGTGCTCCAAACCCCAGGTCTTTACACACGCAGCAGTGAGCAGAGCAACACCATTCAATGAGGTTCCTCATGAAGTGAAGAGTGAAGCCTAAGTAACTGCAACCCACTGCCTGCAGATAGGTTGATGTAACTGCGTTGCCTTTAGCCTTTGTTGGAAGCAACCATTTGGAATGACTTGTTTCTGTGTTTCCCTACTCTTGAACCCTTGACTATTAGACTGCTGATCACTTGTCTAGGCTCCTTTGACTCCTGGAACAATTTTGGACCATTGTATAGCTGTTTTAACGAACATATTCAAGCAAGCTCTCTTTGCATAGAGCTTGATTAATGATCTTGTCTGTTGTTATCTGCTTAATTGCAGTCAATAACTCAGCTCCTTGGCAACGGTGTTTGCAATGTGTGTGTTCAACATGAGATAGAACATTTTCATCCTGATCAGTTTTTGTTGCCCTTGCCCTTTCTAATCCTTTTATTTTTATCTATTTTTGTATTTTTCCTCTTGTTTTAAATGTCTTCTCTTGTGAACTTCCCAAAATTGTTGGGAGTCAGGCAGCATACACATTTTAATAGTAACCTGAATACCTTCAGTATTAACAAAATCACTAACAGTCATTTGCAAAAAGCAATTTTACTTGGAACAACTTACATTCTGTGGTGATACTCTTATTATTAAATAGCATCTGCTTATACTAGGTCCTTGGGAAAGACTCAACAGGTGAACAAAAATGTCATATCCATTCTATAAATCTGGCTAATTGTGCAACCAACCATAATAATGGCTCATGCGGGAGCGGGGGGGGATGCTTTTCCTGGAACTGGCTGTATAAAATCACCAGTTCAGCTTCTTTCAAGATAAGATTTCCCCCTAGATCTTATTGGTCAGAAACATTTTAGTGGCAGCAGAAAGTATAATTTATGCAATTGGTCTATTTACTTTGAATCATATGCAAAAACAATTAACCAGGGAAGAGAATACTCCAGAGGTATTATGGTTAGCACTTCCTATATTGGCCTGGCTATCACAGGGCATTTGTTGTTTAAGCCAATTTTTTTCTTGTCCATTTAAAAAGCCTGCCAGGGATTGATAAGCAAATTTATGCCATAAGTGCAAGAGAAGCAGACCCAATCTTAATATCAGAGAAATTATGCTGGGAAAGGTGTATTTTTGTGAGGCTGGTGCAATTGAAATCCCGATTTTGGAAGAAAATAAGCATTGCTCACCAGGATGTTTATTTTACTGCTTTTAGATGAAACAGCTAAAATGGATTCCTACACTAATAAAAGAAAATTCACCCATTAAAAGTTAAAGACACCATTCTTAATTCATCTTGCAGGCAACATTGTTGATGAAGATGGATCAATTCATTATGAATTCTGGACCAAGAAATTGCACCAAAGTGAATTGCACGTTAGCACCAGCACCACTGTAAAAATATGTACATTAAACATCAGCGGCTTTATTCTCTTGATTTGCTTCTATGATTTTCACCTGGCAATCTCTAATGTTGTTTAGTATCTATTTTGCAACATGTTTTATGTTGCAAAATGCTTTGCAATCATATCCAATCAAGCTGCATGCCAACCTTGCATAATAATTATAATTCCCAAGTGATCTCACAATTAGACAAATGAAAGGGAGAATCAATGCACTTTCCATAGTTTCATACTGATTGGACGTGCACACTACATTAAGCAATATTCTAACCATGGCTTACTTAATGAACTATAAAGTCATTTCATGTATCACATATAACCATATGACATGGTTTATGGATGTATTTTTAGCCTGCTGGGCAAAATGATCGTTATTGTCCTTAATATTCACAGGAAATGCTGCGTGTGTGTGTGTGTGTGTGTGTGTGTGTGTGTGTGTGTGTGTGTGTATGTAGGTATCAAAGATTGTCACTCTGGTCTATATCTTCACTATCTTACTAAAAAAAAGATCATATGAATCTTTCAATTAATCAAAGCTATGATTGGTGGAGGAGATCAATATCAATGGGCCTATCCGATGATGACAATGACAGTAGTGAAGGTTGTGACTAGCAATGTAAAAAATATGTAGTAAAAAGCACAAATTAATGAATTAAATGAAAAATGAGAAGAACAATGTATATGTCATGTTTCTGTGAAACTAAGAAAAAGAGGAAAGATGGAAGAACCAGGGCTAATTGGGGAGAGGGGAATTGTGCAATGTTATGAATTAATCTGATCCAGATTATTCAATGAAGTGACATAAATTGATCAATGGGAACAAGATGAGAGAGTGTATACAAATGCTTTGACCATTTGGAGACACAAGAATGAATGTGAATATAACTGGTGAACATTTGCTTAGATAAACAATCTGCTTTGTTCCAAATATGTGGTTTAAACATAAATCTGCTGAAGGAAAAGTGGTGATTAAAAATATAATTGATTTCATTGTTTATAATTCCTTTTAATTCTAACAATCTTGAGAGAATTAGTGAAGAAAGCAAAGCTTGTAGGAAATTCTGAACGTGGGATAAACTATTTTTTCATTATGCTAAGAGTAAATCTTGAGGAAAAAGCAGCCATGGAAGAAAAAAGGGGAAAAGTGAAAGAAACGAGAGAAAACAGATTCACTACAGGAAGAGAAAACATGGCTTTTTTAGGAAAAATCACTAGAAGAAAGATTAATCTCTCAAAAGAATGAATGAAAATAAAGTGTAAGGAAAGAGAATATGTAAAGAATAACTCTAAAAGGTGTCAAAATCTATAAGATGGCAGACAGAGCAGATCCAAATCCAGAATTGGGCTAGTAATGCTACTTCAGAACTTACTGTAGTTAAAAATGTTTAATGATAAGTAATAATAATGCTTTATGAAATTCTTCCTTAAAAGAATTGAACTTTGCTTGCATTGAGAATACTGTAATGTTTAGTTTGTTTTTTCTTGTCTTTCAACAAAAACTCAGTTTCAGTGCTCATCAATGGGAAATGTTCATTAGATCCATGTTTAATGGGGGCTGGACATATTTGAACACTGCTGATTCCTCTCCCATCACTTCTGGCTTGCCTTGTCAGTCAGGAAGGAGACTGTTATAGTTCTATAGCATCCAGAAAGCCAGACTTTTCCCAGTGATAAAACAGAACATAGATATGAGAAATATTCATGTAAGGATGAATTCTTTGGAAATAGAATTCCAGAAGTCATGTGAATTGCCAAAATAAATAATATTTCTTAGTTTTGTGTGAATAATTTTCTATGGATTTTTAATTCCTTCATTATCATCTGCAGTCTGATTTATTCCATGTAAAAATCCATCAGTCTGTTTGTTTTGGGAAGTCACTGCATTCTTCAGTGTTGTAGCAAAGCCTTATATCAATCTGACAAAACTAGAAGGGATTCTCTCTGTTTGGGTCAGAGATTAAATGGAGCAGACAGTTGTAAACCCACTGATAGAAAATTCAGCTCTTATGTTTTAAAAATATCTCCTTTCCTTTCTGCTCACAAAATTTAAATGCAGATTCATAGCAGAGGTGAATGATACGGCAAACAAATGATATGGCTGGTTAATTATTTAAAAATGCTAAAGGAATTATGTACCTGATAATACTTAGCAGTTCCACAGATAATCCTTCTAAACATTAGTGGTGATCCTGGATAGTAATTTATCAATTGGCTTATGGCTGAGATGAGTTTGGAATGTGGGTGTGGGTGTATCCTGATTCATACCTTAAACCCATATCTATGGAGGTTCTCAGTCATTCAAGTCATAGTTGTCCCAAAAGGTGCTTTTTTTTAAATGGCAACTAGACTTTTTAAAATTTTTCTTGAATGTGTTTCATTTCTCATCCAAATTTAAATCCGTTTCCCAGCCATGATACTGTCCAGACATGTAAATTTCAAATCCCAGAATTCTCCAGCCAACATGCGGTTTTAACTCAGTAGACTGAGACTTCCTATTCAGATATCATCGACTAAGCTATTGGAGTTCATGTAGGATCATGCTACCAATGTCTACTAATGATGATATTCATGAGGTTCACTATCTCCTGAATCATAGGCAGTATGTCTTAAATACTGATTGCTGGGAATTGAGAGCAGAAAGAATGTATTATGTCTTGTCCAGACTTCTGACCAGTGGCCTTCCCAAATGATCTTATCAACCATAGTCCTGTAGCATGCTCCATAAGCCCTTCTTGTGTATTCTTAAGCTCTTACATAACCCTCTAAAATGGTAGTTTGAGACAGATTATGTTTATTATTACAGCCAAACCCTGGAAGTAGCAAAGATATGGATGGATGTTCTCCACCTTCTTCTGTTTTCAGTGGATTCTGGAGCATATTTATTGGTTTCTATCGTATGAATTGGCTATTGCAAATTGTTTTCCCTTCAGTAAAAGGAGAGCTATGGGAGCACTGATTTCCTAATGGCTGATCTATCTGCAAAATCCACATTTTGGACTTTTCCTATAAGGATGTGTGAATACCTGTGATATTGGCCAGACATTGGGCAATTATCCTAAATCCTATTTCTGGACATTTCCTTGATTGTGAAGGACCCCTAAAGATAGCTACTTCCTGAACTATAACCTAATTGCCCCAAAGTTTTTACAAGAAGAAAATGTGATGAGAGCAAGGAACTGTGCTTAAAAAAATTTTCCAGGAGTAATTAGGAGATTGAGGATAGTCTGCAAATGATTAATATCTGCTGTTTTCCTAAAATAATGATAAGACACTAAGTCAAACATTATGTTCTCTTTCTGCCTTTAGATGGTATCTAGGGACTGCATTTTTTCCCTTTCGCCGGCAAAATGTTCTAGTAGATGGAAAAGTGGGAGAGTGACAGAAGGAAGAATTTCGATCCAGTATTTTTCAGACTTGGGAGAACTGAGAGTTCTGAACAGTTATTAGTTTACTAAGAGTATAATACATCTATTTGATTTTCCTAAATCAATTGCAAAGATTGGATTGGATTGCTGCCAAAAAGGAAGAGTACATTGGCATTCCCATCCATTTGTAGATCAATATTTAAAATATCAACCTCTGAAATTTGCAATACAAGCTCTTGCCTTCCAAAACAAGCATAGATTAGATGGGTGCAGAGAGGTTCAGAGTTATGTTATTTGGGGTGATTAGAAGTGAACATTTTCAATCCAGCTTGGGAGATGATCTTCAAGGCACAGAACTTTTATACTGCTATTTTCCACTTTGGTGGAGCAAAAGCATTTGAAGGGCTACTATAGAATGCTTCCAGGTGTTTATGGTCTTTAAAGCTCAGATGATTAACTCATTGGTTTAAACTTAATCAGTCTCATTGGAACACTTCATAGCATCTTATTTCCATTGCTGGTGGAAAACCGAGGACAGAAGTGAGGAGAACAAGTGGCACAATTTAGAGTATGTGCAGAGAGCATGTAAAATGTATGCCATGGTATGCTTCTTTTGAATACTGGCTGTTGCAATCCTAAGCAAAAACACAGAGGACAAGAAATGTAAATTGTTTGAGTGGGGAGGAATGAAAGGCATCAAATATTGGGGGGGGAGGACAGTATGGATGTGTTTAATATGCCAGCTTCTGCTTTTCTTTTGCTCAAAGAAGTTCTTTCAATTCCTTTTCCTCCAATTAGCCAGAGACAAGGGGCTTCTGTATAGCAGCTAGCTAGAATAATGCTCTGCCCACTCATTCTGGTTTCCAAATTTTCCCCCATCCCCGGTAACCCAGACACTTGTTCTTTTTTGAATGCACCCTTGGGCCCAATCATACAAACAGGATTTGTCTCGTGGAATAGAGTGAGAGATTGGGTGTTCAGTGTGGAATTGCCCAATCTGGCTAGATCCTGCATCTTCCATTTCTTCAGAGCTGAATAATAAGAATTCTTACTTTTCCTTTGAAGAACTGATTGCTGGAGATGGTTGAACTTGCACATGTGTGTCAGGGATCGTTGCAAGGAAAGTACTTTTCCCATGTCAGAAAGATTCTGAGGTTTATTTGTCTTTGTGCCCCTCTTGTTTGCGTAGGCCTTCTGGATCAATTCATATGTTGTTTCTATTGTCCTTTGTCTTTATGTTTTTTGTCAATGGATGAAAAATGCAGTTTTTTTCCCACTGTGTTCCTGAAAGTTAGGGTTTTGAAATGTTATATTCTGTCATATGCAATCCTACATTTTCCTTATTTAGGAAATGTATTCACATATCATGCTGAGCCACAGCTCGTTTAAGCATTGTTGACTGAATAAATCACAATTATACTGTTGTTGTAAGTCAAGGACTCACTCTATATTGATGCATCTTGTCTTCTGTTTATTGTAATTCAGAAACATATATATTTTCTGTAGTCTGCAAGACAGCAATGGGAAGATCCTTGATAATAGGTAGTACAAGGTTGTCTTTTTTTCAAATCATTTTTTTTCTTTATCTTTTAAATTAATTGTAAACAAGACTTAAAGAAATTAACAAGTATGGGTCAGGCCCTTTCTTTCAAAAGTGAAGATAAGGACTTCCTTGGGCTGACCTTGTTTAGTGAAGTCTCGACAGAGATAACTGTGAGAGGGAATCCTAGTGAACAGGCACTTAAGTGTGCTGCACCTGTCAAAAAAGCAGTGCCGTCCTAGGTTGCATCAACAGAGGGATAATAACAAGATCACATGAAATATTAGTACTATTTTATACTGCACTAATAAAACCACACTTGGAATACTCCATTTTGGTCACCAGGATACAAAAACAATGTTGAGACTCTAGACCGGGGGTGTCAAATTGGCGACCAGCGGGCCGGATGCATCACAAGCAGGCCATGCCCGCCCCAGCTACTCAAAAGGGAAAAGGTTGTGAAACATCATGTGATAGCAATGCGACACCACGAGTTTGACACCCGTGCTCTAGACAGAGTACACAGAAGAGCAACAGAGATGATTAGGGTACTGGAGACTAAAATGTACAAAGGTTGCCAGAACTGGGTCTGTCTAACGTAACAAACATAAGGCCTGGGAGGTGACATGCTAGCAATCTTCCAATATTTGAAGGGCTGTCACAGAGAGGCAGGAGTTAACCTATTCTCCAAAGCACCTGAGGGCAGGACAAGGAGTAATAGATGGAAGCTTATCAAAGAGAGATCCAATCTGCAATTAAGCAGAAATTTCCTGTCAGTGAGAACAATTAATCAGTGAAACAGCTTGTCTCCAGATATTGTGGGTGCTTCATCACTGGAGGTTTTTAAGAAGAGATTGGACAGCCATTTGTCTGGAATCATGTAGGGTCTCCTGCTTAAGCAGGGAATTGGATTAGAAGACTTCATTGTCCTGGAACAATATGGAAGTTTTGCCATTCTTCCAAGTCCTAGCCGACTTAGATTTTTGAGAGTGATTTCACATAGATAGCCAGGTGCTGAGCCCAAATTGTACTATTGCTAATATTAGGTATAAATCATTTTTCTAATATATTTTTCAATCATTTCCATCATCCCCCATGATTCTTCGAAACCATAGAGAAAAGATTATGTTTTCTCTTGAAGAAGCGAATAATTCTAAAATGAAAATGTGATAGTTTGGAGGAATCCAGATCGCTTCCTATAAGAGGTTAAATTTAACTTATTACTTCAGTTAAGAAGAGGGTTGAAAAAAAATGAATTTTTTTTGTCTGAATATAAGAGAAAGGATTTGTAACTGAGTAATCAAGTAACAAAATATGTGAAGGTGAATTCATCTATCACTGACACTAATTGTGTTGGGACTCCTGTCACACAGCCAAGGCTCCTATATTTGGTTAAGCCATAATTGGTTTATTTAGTTTGGGATTTAGAAGTTCTTCTGAACCAGGACTTTGTTAGAAAACAGTGGTTCAAATTAATTATAATTTAGTGCAACGTGTGAACTCAACCACTATTAGCATATTGAATTTGTTCCTTGTGCTTGCTAGATAGTTCATCAGATATGCCCACGTGCTACTGATAAAAACAGGAGTGAAAAACATCAGAGAGAGCTCATTCCCAGAATGAATTTACAATTAGTTTTCCTAAAATTTTCACACTTATTTTCCCCATAGGATTCACAGTCTTAACACGGAAAGCCTTTAAATGTAGGTGTAAGGTAGTTATTTAGCCATGAATAACTTCTTGGGAACTGAAGCTATATGTTAGTACTCAACCACATGGGTGGAGACTGACCACATGAGTGTTTCTTATCCCTTTCCATGTGAAATCACTTAAACGTTCTTCAAACTTTGTAATAGCCATTCCAGAAATAGCAGTTCTATATTGGTCACATAAATGGTCAAAACTTCTCAAAATAATAAAAGTGGCCAAACAAACTCATAAAAGTGATAGCATTGTAAATTGTGGAGCATAATATATAGCTGAAAATTTGTAATAGATGCAAATCTGAAGAAGTATCACACTGAAAGCTATGCAATGCAGAGGGCAAGGTCTAGGTTTGAGCATTTCAATCCTATCTGCTAAATCTGGGCCTTTACAAAGATAACTGACTACAACTAGATTGGGACAGAAAGGTCAGAAAGCTAGCAGGCAAATACATACCTATACCAAGTAACAAATGAAGGGAAGTAATTAATTGCTCAGAAACTCCTTTTTGCAGACACGAAAGCAGATTGTAAATCGAGATTTCAAAGTGCACAAAATTTAAAGATCAGCCTTTATTAATAAATATTTTGTATTCCACATGGCAACAACATTTACAATGAAAATTGAAGCTCATGGAAATTCAGCACATCATCAATTTACCTTTTATGACATTTTGTACCAAAAGGAAAAAGAAATGCCATATAATTCCATTAGTATTTTCAGACTAAAATGTTTTCAGGCTACCATTGGTCATGTATGTATAAAACAGCAGACATCAAGATTGGAAGTTTTTGTCTGATATTATTTTCATTATCCTCAAAAACCTTCTCCCTCCCTCTCTCTCTCTCCCTCCCTCCCTCTCTTTAATATGTGACTTTTAAAGGATAAATCTCAAAAAAGATTATTTCTGTAGCAACAAAGGAAAAGTAGTTTTTTAGATACCCAAGAAAGAGCTACATCAATTACAAACTTTATTGTTCCCTGTTCAAAGCAAATGGAGAATTTTCCCTGGCCTAAAATAGTGAAATATTCTGCATTTAATGCTATCATGTGGACATTTTTTTCTTTTTAAAAAAAGGGAAAAAAGATCAGCATTATTATACTTCCAAAACACAAAATACATGCGCTGTTCCCAGAAAGCTGCATGCTACGAGACAGCACAACTGATGTTCTGTTGCCATATGACATGGTTATACTCTATTCCTTCAGTTCTTTCTTCTGAATATATGAACTTGCAAATGTAAATTATTTTGTCTTTCCCTTCACCATGTTTATGATTCTCTTGCTTAAATCATTGGGGTTTTTATTTTCTTCTGTTGTAGAGACATTTGTGCTCCATTTAGCAGTATGGCATTCTATGGCAGCCATTTTTGCACTGTTCATGACACAAATTTCCAACAAGGTTACTTTGCTGACATCAAGCCGTTGCCATGTAGAACAACTCGGAAAAGGAATGTATAGAAAAGGCAAATAACAAGATCAGATTAGATGTAAACTGCACATTCACAAAGGATGTTTTTTACTTGAAAAAAGGTTGAATAATTTTTAAACAACCTAAATCCTGTAATAGCTTTGGGTGAGGTGGAATCTCAGTTTGAGATGCAGACAACACAGACTCATCCCCAACAGCCTGTGCCTGTCTTCAACAGTGAAGGGACACAGGGCAGAAAACATCCTGCAGCCAAGAAGACTCCACACACATTTGCAATACTCAAGTGATCCTGAGGACACAGATAAACCTCTAAGTGGCCTCAACGATTCTCTAAAAGAATGCAAATGACCAGCTGTCTGCCAGGAATATAAATCCTTCCATTCCACCATCCAGTCATAGCTGAAGAATCTTCTTGGGTGAGAATCGAAACATCTTCAAAAGAAAAAACAAAAAAAAATCCAGTTGCCTACTGAAAAACCCGTCTTTGGGTGGAATGGGAAGTATTTAAAACCACAGCATGTGACTCCACATTACAGCTCTAGTGAGCATTGCTTTCTTTCCTGATCCTCCCTTCCCTGAACACTTTAACTGCAATTTTAATTGTGAACATAGTTTATAGCATGGCCCTTAGTCACTTAGTGTATCATAAATTCATTGCATTTTTATGGGCCAATTAAAAAGAAAGTGGAGCAATTGTTTCTTGAGCCACAATATTCTTTGTATTGTTAAGTTTAGGGTTTGTGTATCTATTTTCCCCATTTACCTTTTTCTGATCTGCGATAAATCGATATGAAAGGTGCACATTTTAAGACTTTTTCAGTATTCTCCTGGACCGAATCTTAATTCTAAGTAAATTTTAAAAAACTTGATTTTCAAATAATCTTTTTAAATGT